>CAVNZX010000097.1:0-83651 GCA_963693515.1 Pipistrellus nathusii
CGTTGTTATCTTAAAGGAGCCTAGAATGGTAAAAGTGTGAAATACAAGGCAGAGTACACTTGAAATAGAGAAATAAACCCCTTTCGCATATTTGGAAAGACTAACAATTCTATAACATAGTTGAAAGACAATGTTCCTGAGCTTTTCATGTTCATAACTGTGTCTAGTTAGTTGTTTGTCCATGTTCCCAATTTTTATACCTTGACTAGAAGGCCTAATGTTAGAAACTACAAGAAAACATCAGTAACTCTGGCAAAATGACAATAAATACATGAGAACTCGCATAGAATATGTATAAAACACTTCTCCAACTGTGTTGTTTGTGTAGAAAAGAAACGTTAGATCCAGGAATTCCAGAATTCGAGTTTAGAGCATATTAAACAGTGTATGAATCCTACGTTGTTATCTTAAAGGAGCCTAGATTGGTAAAAGTGTGAAATACAAGGCAGAGTACACTTGAAATAGAGAAATAAACCCATTTAACAGCTTTGGAAAGCCTAACACTTCTATAACATAGTTGAGACACAAAGTTCCTGAGCTTTTCAGGTTCATAACTGTGTCTAGTTAGTTGTTTGTCCATGTTCCCAATTTTTATACCTTGACAAGAAGGCCTAAGGTTAGAAACTACAAGAAAACATCAGTAACTCTGGCAAAATGACAATAAATACATGAGAACTCGCATAGAATATGTATAAAACACTTCTCCAACTGTGTTGTTTGTGTAGAAAAGAAACGTTAGATCCAGGAATTCCAGAATTCGAGTTTAGAGCATATTAAACAGTGTATGAATCCTACGTTGTTATCTTAAAGGAGCCTAGATTGGTAAAAGTGTGAAATACAAGGCAGAGTACACTTGAAATAGAGAAATAAACCCATTTAACAGCTTTGGAAAGCCTAACACTTCTATAACATAGTTGAGACACAAAGTTCCTGAGCTTTTCAGGTTCATAACTGTGTCTAGTTAGTTGCTTGTCCATGTTCCCAATGTTTATACCTTGACAAGAAGGACTAATGTTAGAAACTACAAGAAAACATCAGTAACTCTGGCAAAATGACAATACATACATGAGAACTAGCATAGAACATGTATAAAACACTTCTCCAACTGTGTTGTTCGTGGAGAAAACGAATCTTAGTTCCAGGAATTACAGAATTTGAGTTTAGAGCATATTAAACAGTGTATGAATCCTACGTTGTTATCTTAAAGGAGCCTAGAATGGAAAGTGTGAAATACAAGGCAGAGTACACTTGAAATAGAGAAATAAACCCATTTAGCAGCTTTGGAAAGCCTAACACTTCTATAACATAGTTGAGAGACAATGTTCCTGAGCTTTTCAGGTTCATAACTGTGTCTAGTTAGTTGAATGTCCATGTTCCCAATGTTTATACCTTGACAAGAAGGCCTAATGTTAGAAACTACAAGAAAACATCAGTAACTCTGGCAAAAGGACAATACATACATGAGAACTAGCATAGAACATGTATAAAACACTTCTCCAACTGTGTTGTTCGTGTAGAAAACGTATCTTAGTTCCAGAATTCCAGAATTTGAGTTTAGAGCATATTAAACAGTGTATGAATCCTACGTTGTTATCTTAAAGGAGCCTAGAATGGTAAAAGTGTGAAATACAAGGCAGAGTACATTTGAAATAGAGAAATAAACCCCTTTCGCATCTTTGAAAAGCCTATCACTTCTGTAACATAGTTGAGACACAATGTTCCTGAGCTTTTCAGGTTCATAACTGTGTCTAGTTAGTTGCATGTCCATGTTCCCAATGGTTATACCTTGACAAGAAGGCCTAATGTTAGAAACTACAAGAAAACATCAGTAACTCTGGCAAAATGACAATAAATACATGAGAACTCGCATAGAATATGTATAAAACACATCTCCAACTGTGTTGTTTTGTAGAAAAGAAACGTTAGATCCACGAATTCCAGAATTCGAGTTTAGAGCACATTAAACAGTGTATGAATCCTACGTTGTTAACTTAAAGGAGCCTAGATTGGTAAATGTGTGAAATACAAGGCAGAGTACACTTGAAATAGAGAAATAAACCGATTTAGCAGCTTTGGAAAGCCTAACACTTCTATAACATAGTTGAGAGACAATGGTCCTGAGCTTTTCAGGTTCATAACTGTGTCTAGTTAGTTGCATGTCCATGTTCCCAATGTTTATACCTTGACAAGAAGGCCTAATGTTAGAAACTACAAGAAAACATCAGTAACTCTGGCAAAATGACAATAAATACATGAGAACTCGCATAGAATATGTATAAAACACTTCTCCAACTGTGTTGTTTGTGTAGAAAAGAAACGTTAGATCCAGGAATTCCAGAATTCGAGTTTAGAGCATATTAAACAGTGTATGAATCCTACGTTGTTATCTTAAAGGAGCCTAGATTGGTAAAAGTGTGAAATACAAGGCAGAGTACACTTGAAATAGAGAAATAAACCCATTTAACAGCTTTGGAAAGCCTAACACTTCTATAACATAGTTGAGAAACAAAGTTCCTGAGCTTTTCAGGTTCATAACTGTGTCTAGTTTGTTGCTTGTCCATGTTCCCAATGTTTATACCTTGACAAGAAGGCCTAATGTTAGAAACTACAAGAAAACATCAGTAACTCTGGCAAAATGACAATACATACATGAGAACTAGCATAGAACATGTATAAAACACTTCTCCAACTGTGTTGTTCGTGTAGAAAACGTATCTTAGTTCCAGGAATTACAGAATTTGAGTTTAGAGCATATTAAACAGTGTATGAATCCTACGTTGTTATCTTAAAGGAGCCTAGAATGGTAAAAGTCTGAAATGCAAGGCAGAGTACATTTGAAATAGAGAAATAAACCCCTTTCGCATCTTTGGAAAGCCTTTCACTTATGTAACATAGTTGAGACACAATGTTCCTGAGCTTTTCAGGTTCATAACTGTGTCTAGTTAGTTGCATGTCCATGTTCCCAATGTTTATACCTTGACAAGAAGGCCTAATGTTAGAAACTCCAAGAAAACATCAGTAACTCTGGCTAAATGACAATAAATATATGAGAACTAGCATAGAACATGTATAAAACACTTTTACAAACTGTGTTGTTCGTGTAGAAAAGATACGTTAGATCCAGGAATTCCAGAATTCGAGTTTAGAGCATATTAAACAGTGTATGTATCCTATGTTGTTAACTTAATGGAGCCTAGATTGGTAAATGTGTGAAATACAAGGCAGAGTACACTTGAAATAGAGAAATAAACCCATTTAGCAGCTTTGGAAAGCCTAACACTTCTATAACATAGTTGAGAGACAATGGTCCTGAGGTTTTCAGGTTCATAACTGTGTCTAGTTAGTTGAATGTCCATGTTCCCAATGTTTATACCTTGACAAGAAGGCCTAATGTTAGAAACTACAAGAAAACATCAGTAACTCTGGCAAAATGACAATAAATACATGAGAACTCGCATAGAATATGTATAAAACACTTCTCCAACTGTGTTGTTTGTGTAGAAAAGAAACGTTAGATCCAGGAATTCCAGAATTTGAGTTTAGAGCATATTAAACAGTGTATGAATCCTACGTTGTTATCTTAAAGGAGCCTAGAATGGTAAAAGTGTGAAATACAAGGCAGAGTACACTTGAAATAGAGAAATAAACCCATTTAACAGCTTCGGAAAGCCTAACACTTCTATAACATAGTTGAGAGACAATGTTCCTGAGCTTTTCATGTTCATAACTGTGTCTAGTTAGTTTTTTGTCCATGTTCCCAATTTTTATACCTTGACAAGAAGGCTTAATGTTAGAAACTACAAGAAAACATCAGTAACTCTGGCAAAAGGACAATACATACATGAGAACTAGCATAGAACATGTATAAAACACTTCTCCAACTGTGTTGTTCGTGTAGAAAACGTATCTTAGTTCCAGAATTCCAGAATTTGAGTTTAGAGCATATTAAACAGTGTATGAATCCTACGTTGTTATCTTAAAGGAGCCTAGATTGGTAAAAGTGTGAAATACAAGGCAGAGTACATTTGAAATAGAGAAATAAACCCCTTTCGCATCTTTGGAAAGCCTATCACTTCTGTAACATAGTTGAGACACAATGTTCCTGAGCTTTTCAGGTTCATAACTGTGTCTAGTTAGTTGCATGTCCATGTTCCCAATGGTTATACCTTGACAAGAAGGCCTAATGTTAGAAACTACAAGAAAACATCAGTAACTCTGGCAAAATGACAATAAATACATGAGAACTCGCATAGAATATGTATAAAACACATCTCCAACTGTGTTGTTTTGTAGAAAAGAAACGTTAGATCCAGGAATTCCAGAATTCGAGTTTAGAACACATTAAACAGTGTATGAATCCTACGTTGTTATCTTAAAGGAGCCTAGATTGGTAAAAGTGTGAAATACAAGGCAGAGTACACTTGAAATAGAGAAATAAACCCATTTAACAGCTTTGGAAAGCCTAACACTTCTATAACATAATTGAGACACAAAGTTCCTGAGCTTTTCAGGTTCATAACTGTGTCTAGTTAGTTGCTTGTCCATGTTCCCAATGTTTATACCTTGACAAGAAGGCCTAATGTTAGAAACTACAAGAAAACATCAGTAACTCTGGCAAAATGACAATACATACATGAGAACTAGCATAGAACATGTATAAAACACTTCTCCAACTGTGTTGTTCGTGTAGAAAACGTATCTTAGTTCCAGGAATTCCAGAATTTGAGTTTAGAGCATATTAAACAGTGTATGAATCCTACGTTGTTATCTTAAAGGAGCCTAGAATGGTAAAAGTGTGAAATACAAGGCAGAGTACATTTGAAATAGAGAAATAAACCCGTTTCGCATCTTTGGAAAGCCTATCACTTCTGTAACATAGTTGATACACAATGTTCCTGAGCTTTTCAGGTTCATAACTGTGTCTAGTTAGTTGCATGTCCATGTTCCCAATGTTTATACCTTGACAAGAAGGCCTAATGTTAGAAACTACAAGAAAACATCAGTAACTCTGGCAAAATGACAATAAATACATGAGAACTCGCATAGAATATGTATAAAACACTTCTCCAACTGTGTTGTTTGTGTAGAAAAGAAACGTTAGATCCAGGAATTCCAGAATTCGAGTTTAGAGCATATTAAACAGTGTATGAATCCTACATTGTTATCTTAAAGGAGCCTAGATTGGTAAAAGTGTGAAATACAAGGCAGAGTACACTTGAAATAGAGAAATAAACCAATTTAACAGCTTTGGAAAGCCTAACACTTCTATAACATAGTTGAGACACAAAGTTCCTGAGCTTTTCAGGTTCATAACTGTGTCTAGTTAGTTGCTTGTCCATGTTCCCAATGTTTATACCTTGACAAGAAGGCCTAATGTTAGAAACTACAAGAAAACATCAGTAACTCTGGCAAAATGACAATACATACATGAGAACTAGCATAGAACATGTATAAAACACTTCTCCAACTGTGTTGTTCGTGTAGAAAACGTATCTTAGTTCCAGGAATTCCAGAATTTGAGTATGGAGCATATTAAACAGTGTATGAATCCTACGTTGTTATCTTAAAGGAGCCTAGAATGGTAAAAGTGTGAAATACAAGGCAGAGTACACTTGAAAAAGAGAAATAAACCCATTTAGCAGCTTTGGAAAGCCTAACATTTCTATAACATAGTTGAGAGACAATGTTCCTGAGCTTTTCAGGTTCATAACTGTGTCTAGTTAGTTGTTTGTCCATGTTCCCAATGTTTATACCTTGACAAGAAGGCCTAATGTTAGAAACTACAAGAAAACATCAGTAACTCTGGGAAAAGGACAATAAATACATGAGAACTAGCATAGAACATGTATAAAACACTTCTCCAACTGTGTTGTTCGTGTAGAAAACGTATCTTAGTTCCAGGAATTCCAGAATTTGAGTTTAGAGCATATTAAACAGTGTATGAATCCTACGTTGTTATCTTAAAGGAGCCTAGAATGGTAAAACTGTGAAATACAAGGCAGAGTACACTTGAAATAGAGAAATAAACCCCTGTGGCATATTTGGAAAGACTAACACTTCTATAACATAGTTGAGAGACAATGTTCCTGAGCTTTTCAGGTTCATAACTGTGTCTAGTTAGTTTAATGTCCATGTTCCCAATGTTTATACATTGACAAGAAGGCCTAATGTTAGAAACTACAAGAAAACATAAGTAACTCTGGCAAAATGACAATAAATACATGAGAACTCGCATAGAATATGTATAAAACACTTCTCCAACTGTGTTGTTTTGTAGAAAAGAAACGTTAGATCCAGGAATTCCAGAATTCGAGTTTAGAGCACATTAAACAGTGTATGAATCCTACGTTGTTATCTTAAAGGAGCCTAGATTGGTAAAAGTGTGAAATACAAGGCAGAGTACACTTGAAATAGAGAAATAAACCCATTTAACAGCTTTGGAAAGCCTAACACTTCTATAACATAGTTGAGACACAAAGTTCCTGAGCTTTTCAGGTTCATAACTGTGTCTAGTTAGTTGCTTGTCCATGTTCCCAATGTTTATACCTTGACAAGAAGGCCTAATGTTAGAAACTACAAGAAAACATCAATAACTCTGGCAAAATGACAATACATACATGAGAACTAGCATAGAACATGTATAAAACACTTCTCCAACTGTGTTGTTCGTGTAGAAAACGTATCTTAGTTCCAGGAATTCCAGAATTTGAGTTTAGAGCATATTAAACAGTGTATGAATCCTACGTTGTTATCTTAAAGGAGCCTAGAATGGTAAAAGTGTGAAATACAAGGCAGAGTACATTTGAAATAGAGAAATAAACCCGTTTCGCATCTTTGGAAAGCCTATCACTTCTGTAACATAGTTGATACACAATGTTCCTGAGCTTTTCAGGTTCATAACTGTGTCTAGTTAGTTGCATGTCCATGTTCCCAATGTTTATACCTTGACAAGAAGGCCTAATGTTAGAAACTACAAGAAAACATCAGTAACTCTGGCAAAATGACAATAAATACATGAGAACTCGCATAGAATATGTATAAAACACTTCTCCAACTGTGTTGTTTGTGTAGAAAAGAAACGTTAGATCCAGGAATTCCAGAATTCGAGTTTAGAGCATATTAAACAGTGTATGAATCCTACATTGTTATCTTAAAGGAGCCTAGATTGGTAAAAGTGTGAAATACAAGGCAGAGTACACTTGAAATAGAGAAATAAACCCATTTAACAGCTTTGGAAAGCCTAACACTTCTATAACATAGTTGAGACACAAAGTTCCTGAGCTTTTCAGGTTCATAACTGTGTCTAGTTAGTTGCTTGTCCATGTTCCCAATGTTTATACCTTGACAAGAAGGCCTAATGTTAGAACCTACAAGAAAACATCAGTAACTCTGGCAAAATGACAATACATACATGAGAACTAGCATAGAACATGTATAAAACACTTCTCCAACTGTGTTGTTCGTGTAGAAAACGTATCTTAGTTCCAGGAATTCCAGAATTTGAGTTTAGAGCATATTAAACAGTGTATGAATCCTACGTTGTTATCTTAAAGGAGCCTAGAATGGTAAAAGTGTGAAATACAAGGCAGAGTACACTTGAAAAAGAGAAATAAACCCATTTAGCAGCTTTGGAAAGCCTAACATTTCTATAACATAGTTGAGAGACAATGTTCCTGAGCTTTTCAGGTTCATAACTGTGTCTAGTTAGTTGTTTGTCTATGTTCCCAATGTTTATACCTTGACAAGAAGGCCTAATGTTAGAAACTACAAGAAAACATCAGTAACTCTGGCAAAAGGACAATAAATACATGAGAACTAGCATAGAACATGTATAAAACACTTCTCCAACTGTGTTGTTCGTGTAGAAAACGTATCTTAGTTCCAGGAATTCCAGAATTTGAGTTTAGAGCATATTAAACAGTGTATGAATCCTACGTTGTTATCTTAAAGGAGCCTAGAATGGTAAAACTGTGAAATACAAGGCAGAGTACACTTGAAATAGAGAAATAAACCCCTTTCGCATCTTTGGAAAGCCTATCACTTCTGTAACATTGTTGAGAGACAATGTTCCTGAGCTTTTCAGGTTCATAACTGTGTCTAGTTAGTTGCATGTCCATGTTCCCAATGTTTATACCTTGACAAGAAGGCCTAATGTTAGAAACTACAAGAAAATATCAGTAACTCTGGCTAAATGACAATAAATACATGA
The DNA here is from genome assembly GCA_963693515.1 of Pipistrellus nathusii. NCBI lineage: Eukaryota > Metazoa > Chordata > Mammalia > Chiroptera > Vespertilionidae > Pipistrellus > Pipistrellus nathusii. The sequence continues at coordinate 8,210 of CAVNZX010000097.1, forward strand.
GAACTCGCATAGAATATGTATAAAACAATTCTCCAACTGTGTTGTTTGTGTAGAAAAGAAACGTTAGATCCAGGAATTCCAGAATTCGAGTTTAGAGCATATTAAACAGTGTATGAATCCTACATTGTTATCTTAAAGGAGCCTAGATTGGTAAAAGTGTGAAATACAAGGCAGAGTACATTTGAAATAGAGAAATAAACCCCTTTCGCATCTTTGGAAAGCCTATCACTTCTGTAACATAGTTGAGACACAATGTTCCTGAGCTTTTCAGGTTCATAACTGTGTCTAGTTAGTTGCATGTCCATGTTCCCAATGTTTATACATTGACAAGAAGGCCAAATGTTAGAAACTCCAAGAAAACATAAGTAACTCTGGCAAAAGGACAATACATACATGAGAACTAGCATAGAACATGTATAAAACACTTCTCCAACTGTGTTGTTCGTGTAGAAAACGTATCTTAGTTCCAGGAATTCCAGAATTTGAATTTAGAGCATATTAAACAGTGTATGAATCCTACGTTGTTATCTTAAAGGAGCCTAGAATGGTAAAACTGTGAAATACAAGGCAGAGTACACTTGAAATAGAGAAATAAACCCCTTTCGCATATTTGGAAAGACTAACAATTCTATAACATAGTTGAGAGACAATGTTCCTGAGCTTTTCATGTTCATAACTGTGTCTAGTTAGTTGTTTGTCCATGTTCCCAATTTTTATAACTTGACAAGAAGGCCTAATGTTAGAAACTACAAGAAAACATCAGTAACTCTGGCAAAATGACAATAAATACATGAGAACTAGCATAGAACAGGTCTAAAACACTTCTCCAACTGTGTTGTTCGTGTAGAACAGATACGTTAGATGCAGGAATTCCAGAATTTGAGTTTAGAGCATATTAAACAGTGTATGAATCCTACGTTGTTACCTTAAAGGAGCCTAAAATGGTAAAAGTGTGAAATACAAGGCAGAGTACACTTGAAATAGAGAAATAAACACATTTAGCAGCTTTGGAAAGCCTAACACTTCTATAACATAGTTGAGACACAATGTTCCTGAGCTTTTCAGATTCATAACTGGGTCTAGTTAGTTGCTTGTCCATTTTCCCAATGTTTATACCTTGACAAGAAGGCCTAATGTTAGACACTACAAGAAAACATCAGTAACTCTGGCAAAATGACAATAAATACATGAGAACTAGCATAGAACATGTCTAAAACGCTTCTCCAACTGTGTTGTTCGTGTAGAAAAGATAGTTTAGATCCAGGAATTCCAGAATTCGAGTTTAGAGCATATTAAACAGTGTATGAATCCTACGTTGTTATCTTAAAGGAGCCTAGAATGGTAAAAGTGTGAAATACAAGGCAGAGTACACTTGAAATAGAGAAATAAACCCATTTAGCAGCTTTGGAAAGGCTAACACTTCTATAACATAGTTGAGAGACAATGTTCCGGAGCTTTTCAGGTTCATAACTGTGTCAAGTTAGTTGCATTTCCATGTTCACAATGTTTATACCTTGACAAGAAGGCCTAATGTTAGAAACTACAAGGAAAAATCAGTAACTCTGGCAAAATACAATACATACATGAGAACTATCATAGAACATGTATAAAACACTTCTCCAACTGTGTTGTTCGTGTAGAAAACGTATCTTAGTGCCAGGAATTCCAGAATTTGTGTTTAGAGCATATTAAACAGTGTATGAATCCTACGTTGTTATCTTAAAGGAGCCTAGCATGGTAAAAGTGTGAAATACAAGGCAGAGTACATTTGAAATAGAGAAATAAACCCCTTTCGTATCTTTGGAAAGCCTATCACTTCTGTAACATAGTTGAGACACAATGTTCCTGAGCTTTTCAGGTTCATAACTGTGTCTAGTTAGTTCCATGTCCATGTTCCCAATGTTTATACCTTGACAAGAAGGCCTAATGATAGAAACTACAAGAAAACATCAGTAACTCTGGCTAAATGACAACAAATACATGAGAACTAGCATAGAACATGTATAAAACACTTCTCAAACTGTGTTGTTCGTGTAGAAAAGATACGTTAGATCCAGGAATTCCAGAATTCGAGTTTAGAGTATATTAAACAGTGTATGAATCCTACGTTGTTATCTTAAAGGAGCCTAGAATGGTAAAACTGTGAAATACAAGGCAGAGTACACTTGAAATAGAGAAATAAACCCCTTTCGCATATTTGGAAAGACTAACAATTCTATAACATAGTTGAGAGACAATGTTCCTGAGCTTTTCATGTTCATAACTGTGTCTAGTTAGTTGTTCGTCCATGTTCCCAATTTTTATACCTTGACAAGAAGGCCTAATGTTAGAAACTACAAGAAAACATCAGTAACTCTGGCAAAATGACAATAAATACATGAGAACTAGCATAGAACATGTCTAAAACACTTCTCCAACTGTGTTGTTCGTGTAGAAAAGATAGTTTAGATCCAGGAATTCCAGAATTCGAGTTTAGAGCATATTAAACAGTGTATGAATCCTATGTTGTTAACTTAAAGGAGCCTAGATTGGTAAATGTGTGAAATACAAGGCAGAGTACACTTGAAATAGAGAAATAAACCCATTTAGCAGCTTTGGAAAGCCTAACACTTCTATAACATAGTTGAGAGACAATGGTCCTGAGCTTTTCAGGTTCATAACTGTGTCTAGTTAGTTGCATGTCCATGTTCCCAATGTTTATACCTTGACAAGAAGGCCTAATGTTAGACACTACAAGAAAACATCAGTAACTCTGGCAAAATGACAATACATACATGAGAACTAGCATAGAACATGTATAAAACACTTCTCCAACTGTGTTGTTCGTGTAGAAAACGTATCTTAGTTCCAGGAATTCCAGAATTTGAGTTTAGAGCATATTAAACAGTGTATGAATCCTACGTTGTTATCTTAAAGGAGCCTAGAATGGTAAAAGTGTGAAATACAAGGCAGAGTACACTTGAAAAAGAGAAATAAACCCATTTAGCAGCTTTGGAAAGCCTAACATTTCTATAACATAGTTGAGAGACAATGTTCCTGAGCTTTTCAGGTTCATAACTGTGTCTAGTTAGTTGTTTGTCCATGTTCCCAATGTTTATACCTTGACAAGAAGGCCTAATGTTAGAAACTACAAGAAAACATCAGTAACTCTGGCAAAAGGACAATAAATACATGAGAACTAGCATAGAACATGTATAAAACACTTCTCCAACTGTGTTGTTCGTGTAGAAAACGTATCTTAGTTCCAGGAATTCCAGAATTTGAGTTTAGAGCATATTAAACAGTGTATGAATCCTACGTTGTTATCTTAAAGGAGCCTAGAATGGTAAAACTGTGAAATACAAGGCAGAGTACACTTGAAATAGAGAAATAAACCCCTGTGGCATATTTGGAAAGACTAACACTTCTATAACATAGTTGAGAGACAATGTTCCTGAGCTTTTCAGGTTCATAACTGTGTCTAGTTAGTTTAATGTCCATGTTCCCAATGTTTATACATTGACAAGAAGGCCTAATGTTAGAAACTACAAGAAAACATAAGTAACTCTGGCAAAATGACAATAAATACATGAGAACTCGCATAGAATATGTATAAAACACTTCTCCAACTGTGTTGTTTTGTAGAAAAGAAACGTTAGATCCAGGAATTCCAGAATTCGAGTTTAGAGCACATTAAACAGTGTATGAATCCTACGTTGTTATCTTAAAGGAGCCTAGATTGGTAAAAGTGTGAAATACAAGGCAGAGTACACTTGAAATAGAGAAATAAACCCATTTAACAGCTTTGGAAAGCCTAACACTTCTATAACATAGTTGAGACACAAAGTTCCTGAGCTTTTCAGGTTCATAACTGTGTCTAGTTAGTTGCTTGTCCATGTTCCCAATGTTTATACCTTGACAAGAAGGCCTAATGTTAGAAACTACAAGAAAACATCAATAACTCTGGCAAAATGACAATACATACATGAGAACTAGCATAGAACATGTATAAAACACTTCTCCAACTGTGTTGTTCGTGTAGAAAACGTATCTTAGTTCCAGGAATTCCAGAATTTGAGTTTAGAGCATATTAAACAGTGTATGAATCCTACGTTGTTATCTTAAAGGAGCCTAGAATGGTAAAAGTGTGAAATACAAGGCAGAGTACATTTGAAATAGAGAAATAAACCCGTTTCGCATCTTTGGAAAGCCTATCACTTCTGTAACATAGTTGATACACAATGTTCCTGAGCTTTTCAGGTTCATAACTGTGTCTAGTTAGTTGCATGTCCATGTTCCCAATGTTTATACCTTGACAAGAAGGCCTAATGTTAGAAACTACAAGAAAACATCAGTAACTCTGGCAAAATGACAATAAATACATGAGAACTCGCATAGAATATGTATAAAACACTTCTCCAACTGTGTTGTTTGTGTAGAAAAGAAACGTTAGATCCAGGAATTCCAGAATTCGAGTTTAGAGCATATTAAACAGTGTATGAATCCTACATTGTTATCTTAAAGGAGCCTAGATTGGTAAAAGTGTGAAATACAAGGCAGAGTACACTTGAAATAGAGAAATAAACCCATTTAACAGCTTTGGAAAGCCTAACACTTCTATAACATAGTTGAGACACAAAGTTCCTGAGCTTTTCAGGTTCATAACTGTGTCTAGTTAGTTGCTTGTCCATGTTCCCAATGTTTATACCTTGACAAGAAGGCCTAATGTTAGAAACTACAAGAAAACATCAGTAACTCTGGCAAAATGACAATACATACATGAGAACTAGCATAGAACATGTATAAAACACTTCTCCAACTGTGTTGTTCGTGTAGAAAACGTATCTTAGTTCCAGGAATTCCAGAATTTGAGTTTAGAGCATATTAAACAGTGTATGAATCCTACGTTGTTATCTTAAAGGAGCCTAGAATGGTAAAAGTGTGAAATACAAGGCAGAGTACACTTGAAAAAGAGAAATAAACCCATTTAGCAGCTTTGGAAAGCCTAACATTTCTATAACATAGTTGAGAGACAATGTTCCTGAGCTTTTCAGGTTCATAACTGTGTCTAGTTAGTTGTTTGTCCATGTTCCCAATGTTTATACCTTGACAAGAAGGCCTAATGTTAGAAACTACAAGAAAACATCAGTAACTCTGGCAAAAGGACAATAAATACATGAGAACTAGCATAGAACATGTATAAAACACTTCTCCAACTGTGTTGTTCGTGTAGAAAACGTATCTTAGTTCCAGGAATTCCAGAATTTGAGTTTAGAGCATATTAAACAGTGTATGAATCCTACGTTGTTATCTTAAAGGAGCCTAGAATGGTAAAACTGTGAAATACAAGGCAGAGTACACTTGAAATAGAGAAATAAACCCCTTTCGCATCTTTGGAAAGCCTATCACTTCTGTAACATTGTTGAGAGACAATGTTCCTGAGCTTTTCAGGTTCATAACTGTGTCTAGTTAGTTGCATGTCCATGTTCCCAATGTTTATACCTTGACAAGAAGGCCTAATGTTAGAAACTACAAGAAAATATCAGTAACTCTGGCTAAATGACAATAAATACATGAGAACTCGCATAGAATATGTATAAAACAATTCTCCAACTGTGTTGTTTGTGTAGAAAAGAAACGTTAGATCCAGGAATTCCAGAATTCGAGTTTAGAGCATATTAAACAGTGTATGAATCCTACATTGTTATCTTAAAGGAGCCTAGATTGGTAAAAGTGTGAAATACAAGGCAGAGTACATTTGAAATAGAGAAATAAACCCCTTTCGCATCTTTGGAAAGCCTATCACTTCTGTAACATAGTTGAGACACAATGTTCCTGAGCTTTTCAGGTTCATAACTGTGTCTAGTTAGTTGCATGTCCATGTTCCCAATGTTTATACATTGACAAGAAGGCCAAATGTTAGAAACTCCAAGAAAACATAAGTAACTCTGGCAAAAGGACAATACATACATGAGAACTAGCATAGAACATGTATAAAACACTTCTCCAACTGTGTTGTTCGTGTAGAAAACGTATCTTAGTTCCAGGAATTCCAGAATTTGAATTTAGAGCATATTAAACAGTGTATGAATCCTACGTTGTTATCTTAAAGGAGCCTAGAATGGTAAAACTGTGAAATACAAGGCAGAGTACACTTGAAATAGAGAAATAAACCCCTTTCGCATATTTGGAAAGACTAACAATTCTATAACATAGTTGAGAGACAATGTTCCTGAGCTTTTCATGTTCATAACTGTGTCTAGTTAGTTGTTTGTCCATGTTCCCAATTTTTATAACTTGACAAGAAGGCCTAATGTTAGAAACTACAAGAAAACATCAGTAACTCTGGCAAAATGACAATAAATACATGAGAACTAGCATAGAACATGTCTAAAACACTTCTCCAACTGTGTTGTTCGTGTAGAACAGATACGTTAGATGCAGGAATTCCAGAATTTGAGTTTAGAGCATATTAAACAGTGTATGAATCCTACGTTGTTACCTTAAAGGAGCCTAAAATGGTAAAAGTGTGAAATACAAGGCAGAGTACACTTGAAATAGAGAAATAAACACATTTAGCAGCTTTGGAAAGCCTAACACTTCTATAACATAGTTGAGACACAATGTTCCTGAGCTTTTCAGATTCATAACTGGGTCTAGTTAGTTGCTTGTCCATTTTCCCAATGTTTATACCTTGACAAGAAGGCCTAATGTTAGACACTACAAGAAAACATCAGTAACTCTGGCAAAATGACAATAAATACATGAGAACTAGCATAGAACATGTCTAAAACGCTTCTCCAACTGTGTTGTTCGTGTAGAAAAGATAGTTTAGATCCAGGAATTCCAGAATTCGAGTTTAGAGCATATTAAACAGTGTATGAATCCTACGTTGTTATCTTAAAGGAGCCTAGAATGGTAAAAGTGTGAAATACAAGGCAGAGTACACTTGAAATAGAGAAATAAACCCATTTAGCAGCTTTGGAAAGGCTAACACTTCTATAACATAGTTGAGAGACAATGTTCCGGAGCTTTTCAGGTTCATAACTGTGTCAAGTTAGTTGCATTTCCATGTTCCCAATGTTTATACCTTGACAAGAAGGCCTAATGTTAGAAACTACAAGGAAAAATCAGTAACTCTGGCAAAATACAATACATACATGAGAACTATCATAGAACATGTATAAAACACTTCTCCAACTGTGTTGTTCGTGTAGAAAACGTATCTTAGTGCCAGGAATTCCAGAATTTGTGTTTAGAGCATATTAAACAGTGTATGAATCCTACGTTGTTATCTTAAAGGAGCCTAGCATGGTAAAAGTGTGAAATACAAGGCAGAGTACATTTGAAATAGAGAAATAAACCCCTTTCGTATCTTTGGAAAGCCTATCACTTCTGTAACATAGTTGAGACACAATGTTCCTGAGCTTTTCAGGTTCATAACTGTGTCTAGTTAGTTCCATGTCCATGTTCCCAATGTTTATACCTTGACAAGAAGGCCTAATGTTAGAAACTACAAGAAAACATCAGTAACTCTGGCTAAATGACAACAAATACATGAGAACTAGCATAGAACATGTATAAAACACTTCTCAAACTGTGTTGTTCGTGTAGAAAAGATACGTTAGATCCAGGAATTCCAGATTTCGAGTTTAGAGTATATTAAACAGTGTATGAATCCTACGTTGTTATCTTAAAGGAGCCTAGAATGGTAAAACTGTGAAATACAAGGCAGAGTACACTTGAAATAGAGAAATAAACCCCTTTCGCATATTTGGAAAGACTAACAATTCTATAACATAGTTGAGAGACAATGTTCCTGAGCTTTTCATGTTCATAACTGTGTCTAGTTAGTTGCATGTCCATGTTCCCAATGTTTATACCTTGACAAGAAGGCCTAATGTTAGAAACTACAAGAAAACATCAGTAACTCTGGCAAAATGACAATAAATACATGAGAACTAGCATAGAACATGTCTAAAACACTTCTCCAACTGTGTTGTTCGTGTAGAAAAGATAGTTTAGATCCAGGAATTCCAGAATTCGAGTTTAGAGCATATTAAACAGTGTATGAATCCTATGTTGTTAACTTAAAGGAGCCTAGATTGGTAAATGTGTGAAATACAAGGCAGAGTACACTTGAAATAGAGAAATAAACCCATTTAGCAGCTTTGGAAAGCCTAACACTTCTATAACATAGTTGAGAGACAATGGTCCTGAGCTTTTCAGGTTCATAACTGTGTCTAGTTAGTTGCATGTCCATGTTCCCAATGTTTATACCTTGACAAGAAGGCCTAATGTTAGAAACTACAAGAAAACATCAGTAACTCTGGCAAAATGACAATAAATACATGAGAACTCGCATAGAATATGTATGAAACACTTCTCCAACTTTGTTGTTTGTGTAGAAAAGAAACGTTAGATCCAGGAATTCCAGAATTCGAGTTTAGAGCATATTAAACAGTGTATGAATCCTACATTGTTATCTTAAAGGAGCCTAGATTGGTAAAAGTGTGAAATACAAGGCAGAGTACACTTGAAATAGAGAAATAAACCCATTTAACAGCTTTGGAAAGCATAACACTTCTATAACATAGTTGAGAGACAATGTTCCTGAGCTTTTCAGGTTCATAACTGTGTCTAGTTAGTTGTTTGTCCATGTTCCCAATGTTTATACCTTGACAAGAAGGCCTAATGTTAGAAACTTCAAGAAAACATCAGTAACTCTGGCAAAATGACAATACATACATGAGAACTAGCATAGAACATGTATAAAACTCTTCTCCAACTGTGTTGTTCGTGTAGAAAACGTATCTTAGTTCCAGAAATTCCAGAATTTGAGTTTAGAGCATATTAAACAGTGTATGAATCCTACGTTGTTATCTTAAAGGAGCCTAGAATGGTAAAAGTGTGAAATACAAGGCAGAGTACACTTGAAATAGAGAAATAAACCCATTTAGCAGCTTTGGAAAGGCTAACACTTCTATAACATACTTGAGAGACAATGTTCCGGAGCATTTCAGGTTCATAACTGTGTCAAGTTAGTTGCATTTCCATGTTCCCAATGTTTATACCTTGACAAGAAGGCCTAATGTTAGAAACTACAAGGAAAAATCAGTAACTCTGGCAAAATACAATACATACATGAGAACTATCATAGAACATGTATAAAACACTTCTCCAACTGTGTTGTTCGTGTAGAAAACGTATCTTAGTGCCAGGAATTCCAGAATTTGTGTTTAGAGCATATTAAACAGTGTATGAATCCTACGTTGTTATCTTAAAGGAGCCTAGCATGGTAAAAGTGTGAAATACAAGGCAGAGTACATTTGAAATAGAGAAATAAACCCCTTTCGTATCTTTGGAAAGCCTATCACTTCTGTAACATAGTTGAGACACAATGTTCCTGAGCTTTTCAGGTTCATAACTGTGTCTAGTTAGTTCCATGTCCATGTTCCCAATGTTTATACCTTGACAAGAAGGCCTAATGTTAGAAACTACAAGAAAACATCAGTAACTCTGGCTAAATGACAACAAATACATGGGAACTAGCATAGAACATGTATAAAACACTTCTCAAACTGTGTTGTTCGTGTAGAAAAGATACGTTAGATCCAGGAATTCCAGAATTCGAGTTTAGAGTATATTAAACAGTGTATGAATCCTACGTTGTTATCTTAAAGGAGCCTAGAATGGTAAAACTGTGAAATACAAGGCAGAGTACACTTGAAATAGAGAAATAAACCCCTTTCGCATATTTGGAAAGACTAACAATTCTATAACATAGTTGAGAGACAATGTTCCTGAGCTTTTCATGTTCATAACTGTGTCTAGTTAGTTGTTTGTCCATGTTCCCAATTTTTATACCTTGACAAGAAGGCCTAATGTTAGAAACTACAAGAAAACATCAGTAACTCTGGCAAAATGACAATAAATACATGAGAACTAGCATAGAACATGTCTAAAACACTTCTCCAACTGTGTTGTTCGTGTAGAAAAGATAGTTTAGATCCAGGAATTCCAGAATTCGAGTTTAGAGCATATTAAACAGTGTATGAATCCTACGCTGTTATCTTAAAGGAGTCTAGAATGGTAAATGTGTGAAATACAAGGCAGAGTACACTTGAAATAGAGAAATAAACCCATTTAGCAGCTTTGGAAAGCCTAACACTTCTATAACATAGTTGAGAGACAATGGTCCTGAGCTTTTCAGGTTCATAACTGTGTCTAGTTAGTTGCATTTCCATGTTCCCAATGTTTATACCTTGACAAGAAGGCCTAATGTTAGAAACTACAAGAAAACATCAGTAACTCTGGCAAAATGACAATAAATACATGAGAACTAGCATAGAACATGTCTAAAACACTTCTCCAACTGTGTTGTTCGTGTAGAAAAGATAGTTTAGATCCAGGAATTCCAGAATTCGAGTTTAGAGCATATTAAACAGTGTATGAATCCTATGTTGTTAACTTAAAGGAGCCTAGATTGGTAAATGTGTGAAATACAAGGCAGAGTACACTTGAAATAGAGAAATAAACCCATTTAGCAGCTTTGGAAAGCCTAACACTTCTATAACATAGTTGAGAGACAATGGTCCTGAGCTTTTCAGGTTCATAACTGTGTCTAGTTAGTTGCATGTCCATGTTCCCAATGTTTATACCTTGACAAGAAGGCCTAATGTTAGAAACTACAAGAAAACATCAGTAACTCTGGCAAAATGACAATAAATACATGAGAACTCGCATAGAATATGTATGAAACACTTCTCCAACTTTGTTGTTTGTGTAGAAAAGAAACGTTAGATCCAGGAATTCCAGAATTCGAGTTTAGAGCATATTAAACAGTGTATGAATCCTACATTGTTATCTTAAAGGAGCCTAGATTGGTAAAAGTGTGAAATACAAGGCAGAGTACACTTGAAATAGAGAAATAAACCCATTTAACAGCTTTGGAAAGCATAACACTTCTATAACATAGTTGAGAGACAATGTTCCTGAGCTTTTCAGGTTCATAACTGTGTCTAGTTAGTTGTTTGTCCATGTTCCCAATGTTTATACCTTGACAAGAAGGCCTAATGTTAGAAACTTCAAGAAAACATCAGTAACTCTGGCAAAATGACAATACATACATGAGATCTAGCATAGAACATGTATAAAACTCTTCTCCAACTGTGTTGTTCGTGTAGAAAACGTATCTTAGTTCCAGAAATTCCAGAATTTGAGTTTAGAGCATATTAAACAGTGTATGAATCCTACGTTGTTATCTTAAAGGAGCCTAGAATGGTAAAAGTGTGAAATACAAGGCAGAGTACACTTGAAATAGAGAAATAAACCCATTTAGCAGCTTTGGAAAGGCTAACACTTCTATAACATACTTGAGAGACAATGTTCCGGAGCATTTCAGGTTCATAACTGTGTCAAGTTAGTTGCATTTCCATGTTCCCAATGTTTATACCTTGACAAGAAGGCCTAATGTTAGAAACTACAAGAAAACATCAGTAACTCTTGCAAAAGGACAATACATACATGAGAACTAGCATAGAACATGTATAAAACACTTCACCAACTGTGTTGTTCGTGTAGAAAACGTATCTTAGTTCCAGGAATTCCAGAATTCGAGTTTAGAGCATATTAAACAGTGTATGAATCCTACGTTGTTATCTTAAAGGAGCCTAGAATGGTAAAAGTGTGAAATACAAGGCAGAGTCCATTTGAAATAGAGAAATAAACCCCTTTCGCATCTTTGGAAAGCCTATCACTTCTGTAACATAGTTGAGACACAATGTTCCTAAGCTTTTCAGGTTCATAACTGTGTCTAGTTAGTTGCATGTCCATGTTCCCAATGTTTATACCTTGACAAGAAGGCCTAATGTTAGAAACTCCAAGAAAACATCAGTAACTCTGGCAAAAGGACAATACATACATGAGAACTAGCATAGAACATGTCTAAAACACTTCTCCAACTGTGTTGTTCGTGTAGAAAAGATACGTTAGATGCAGGAATTCCAGAATTCGAGTTTAGAGCATATTAAACAGTGTATGAATCCTACGTTGTTACCTTAAAGGAGCCTAAAATGGTAAAAGTGTGAAATACAAGGCAGAGTACACTTGAAATAGAGAAATAAACACATTTAGCAGCTTTGGAAAGCCTAACACTTCTATAACATAGTTGAGACACAATGTTCCTGAGCTTTTCAGATTCATAACTGGGTCTAGTTAGTTGCTTGTCCATTTTCCCAATGTTTATACCTTGACAAGAAGGCCTAATGTTAGACACTACAAGAAAACATCAGTAACTCTGGCAAAATGACAATAAATATATGAGAACTAGCATAGAACATGTCTAAAACGCTTCTCCAACTGTGTTGTTCGTGTAGAAAAGATAGTTTAGATCCAGGAATTCCAGAATTCGAGTTTAGAGCATATTAAACAGTGTATGAATCCTACATTGTTATCTTAAAGGAGCCTAGAATGGTAAAAGTGTGAAATACAAGGCAGAGTACACTTGAAATAGAGAAATAAACCCATTTAGCAGCTTTGGAAAGGCTAACACTTCTATAACATAGTTGAGAGACAATGTTCCGGAGCTTTTCAGGTTCATAACTGTGTCAAGTTAGTTGCATTTCCATGTTCCCAATGTTTATACCTTGACAAGAAGGCCTAATGTTAGAAACTACAAGGAAAAATCAGTAACTCTGGCAAAATACAATACATACATGAGAACTATCATAGAACATTTATAAAACACTTCTCCAACTGTGTTGTTCGTGTAGAAAACGTATATTAGTGCCAGGAATTCCAGAATTTGTGTTTAGAGCATATTAAACAGTGTATGAATCCTACGTTGTTATCTTAAAGGAGCCTAGCATGGTAAAAGTGTGAAATACAAGGCAGAGTACATTTGAAATAGAGAAATAAACACCTTTCGTATCTTTTAAAGCCTATCACTTCTGTAACATAGTTGAGACACAATGTTCCTGAGCTTTTCAGGTTCATAACTGTGTCTAGTTAGTTCCATGTCCATGTTCCCAATGTTTATACCTTGACAAGAAGGCCTAATGTTAGAAACTACAAGAAAACATCAGTAACTCTGGCTAAATGACAACAAATACATGAGAACTAGCATAGAACATGTATAAAACACTTCTCAAACTGTGTTGTTCGTGTAGAAAAGATACGTTAGATCCAGGAATTCCAGAATTCGAGTTTAGAGTATATTAAACAGTGTATGAATCCTACGTTGTTATCTTAAAGGAGCCTAGAATGGTAAAACTGTGAAATACAAGGCAGAATACACTTGAAATAGAGAAATAAACCCCTTTCGCATATTTGGAAAGACTAACAATTCTATAACATAGTTGAGAGACAATGTTCCTGAGCTTTTCATGTTCATAACTGAGTCTAGTTAGTTGTTTGTCCATGTTCCCAATTTTTATACCTTGACAAGAAGGCCTAATGTTAGAAACTACAAGAAAACATCAGTAACTCTGGCAAAATGACAATAAATACATGAGAACTAGCATAGAACATGTCTAAAACACTTCTCCAACTGTGTTGTTCGTGTAGAAAAGATAGTTTAGATCCAGGAATTCCAGAATTCGAGTTTAGAGCATGTTAAACAGTGTATGAATCCTATGTTGTTAACTTAAAGGAGCCTAGATTGGTAAATGTGTGAAATACAAGGCAGAGTACACTTGAAATAGAGAAATAAACCCATTTAACAGCTTTGGAAAGCCTAACACTTCTATAACATAGTTGAGAGACAATGGTACTGAGCTTTTCAGGTTCATAACTGTGTCTAGTTAGTTGCATGTCCATGTTCCCAATGTTTATACCTTGACAAGAAGGCCTAATGTTAGAAACTACAAGAAAACATCAGTAACTCTGGCAAAATGACAATAAATACATGAGAACTCGCATAGAATATGTATAAAACACTTCTCCAACTGTGTTGTTCGTGTAGAAAACGTATCTTAGTTCCAGGAATTCCAGAATTTGAGTTTAGAGCATATTAAACAGTGTATGAATCCTACGTTGTTATCTTAAAGGAGCCTAGAATGGTAAAAGTGTGAAATACAAGGCAGAGTACACTTGAAAAAGAGAAATAAACCCATTTAGCAGATTTGGAAAGCCTAACACTTCTATAACTTAGTTGAGAGACAATGTTCCTGAGCTTTTCAGGTTCATAACTGTGTCTAGTTAGTTGTTTGTCCATGTTCCCAATGTTTATACCTTGACAAGAAGGCCTAATGTTAGAAACTACAAGAAAACATCAGTAACTCTCGCAAAAGGACAATACATACATGAGAACTATCATAGAACATGTATAAAACACTTCTCCAACTGTGTTGTTCGTGTAGAAAACGTATCTTAGTTCCAGGAATTCCAGAATTTGAGTTTAGAGCATATTAAACAGTGTATGAATCCTACGTTGTTATCTTAAAGGAGCCTAGAATGGTAAAACTGTGAAATACAAGGCAGAGTACACTTGAAATAGAGAAATAAACCCCTTTCGCATATTTGGAAAGACTAACAATTCTATAACATAGTTGAGAGGCAATGTTCCTGAGCTTTTCAGGTTCATAACTGTGTCTAGTTAGTTGTTTGTCCATGTTCCCAATGTTTAGACCTTGACAAGAAGGCCTAATGTTAGAAACTACAAGAAAACATCAGTAACTCTGGCTAAATGACAACAAATACATGAGAACTAGCATAGAACATGTATAAAACACTTCTCAAACTGTGTTGTTCGTGTAGAAAAGATACGTTAGATCCAGGAATTCCAGAATTCGAGTTTAGAGTATATTAAACAGTGTATGAATCCTACGTTGTTATCTTAAAGGAGCCTAGAATGGTAAAACTGTGAAATACAAGGCAGAGTACACTTGAAATAGAGAAATAAACCCCTTTCGCATATTTGGAAAGACTAACAATTCTATAACATAGTTGAGAGACAATGTTCCTGAGCTTTTCATGTTCATAACTGAGTCTAGTTAGTTGTTTGTCCATGTTCCCAATTTTTATACCTTGACAAGAAGGCCTAATGTTAGAAACTACAAGAAAACATCAGTAACTCTGGCAAAATGACAATAAATACATGAGAACTAGCATAGAACATGTCTAAAACACTTCTCCAACTGTGTTGTTCGTGTAGAAAAGATAGTTTAGATCCAGGAATTCCAGAATTCGAGTTTAGAGAATGTTAAACAGTGTATGAATCCTATGTTGTTAACTTAAAGGAGCCTAGATTGGTAAATGTGTGAAATACAAGGCAGAGTACACTTGAAATAGAGAAATAAACCCATTTAGCAGCTTTGGAAAGCCTAACACTTCTATAACATAGTTGAGAGACAATGGTACTGAGCTTTTCAGGTTCATAACTGTGTCTAGTTAGTTGCATGTCCATGTTCCCAATGTTTATACCTTGACAAGAAGGCCTAATGTTAGAAACTACAAGAAAACATCAGTAACTCTGGCAAAATGACAATAAATACATGAGAACTCGCATAGAATATGTATAAAACACTTCTCCAACTGTGTTGTTCGTGTAGAAAACGTATCTTAGTTCCAGGAATTCCAGAATTTGAGTTTAGAGCATATTAAACAGTGTATGAATCCTACGTTGTTATCTTAAAGGAGCCTAGAATGGTAAAAGTGTGAAATACAAGGCAGAGTACACTTGAAAAAGAGAAATAAACCCATTTAGCAGATTTGGAAAGCCTAACACTTCTATAACATAGTTGAGAGACAATGTTCCTGAGCTTTTCAGGTTCATAACTGTGTCTAGTTAGTTGTTTGTCCATGTTCCCAATGTTTATACCTTGACAAGAAGGCCTAATGTTAGAAACTACAAGAAAACATCAGTAACTCTCGCAAAAGGACAATACATACATGAGAACTATCATAGAATATGTATAAAACACTTCTCCAACTGTGTTGTTCGTGTAGAAAACGTATCTTAGTTCCAGGAATTCCAGAATTTGAGTTTAGAGCATATTAAACAGTGTATGAATCCTACGTTGTTATCTTAAAGGAGCCTAGAATGGTAAAACTGTGAAATACAAGGCAGAGTACACTTGAAATAGAGAAATAAACCCCTTTCGCATATTTGGAAAGACTAACAATTCTATAACATAGTTGAGAGACAATGTTCCTGAGCTTTTCATGTTCATAACTGTGTCTAGTTAGTTGTTTGTCCATGTTCCCAATTTTTATACCTTGACAAGAAGGCCTAATGTTAGAAACTACAAGAAAACATCAGTAACTCTGGCAAAATGACAATAAATACATGAGAACTAGCATAGAACATGTCTAAAACACTTCTCCAACTGTGTTGTTCATGTAGAAAAGATAGTTTAGATCCAGGAATTCCAGAATTCGAGTTTAGAGCATATTAAACAGTGTATGAATCCTATGTTGTTAACTTAAAGGAGTCTAGATTGGTAAATGTGTGAAATACAAGGCAGAGTACACTTAAAATAGAGAAATAAACCCATTTAGCAGCTTTGGAAAGCATAACACTTCTATAACATAGTTGAGAGGCAATGTTCCTGAGCTTTTCAGGTTCATAACTGTGTCTAGTTAGTTGTTTGTCCATGTTCCCAATGTTTAGACCTTGACAAGAAGGCCTAATGTTAGAAACTACAAGAAAACATCAGTAACTCTGGCTAAATGACAACAAATACATGAGAACTAGCATAGAACATGTATAAAACACTTCTCAAACTGTGTTGTTCGTGTAGAAAAGATACGTTAGATGCAGGAATTCCAGAATTCGAGTTTAGAGCATATTAAACAGTGTATGAATCCTACGTTGTTACCTTAAAGGAGCCTAAAATGGTAAAAGTGTGAAATACAAGGCAGAGTACACTTGAAATAGAGAAATAAACACATTTAGCAGCTTTGGAAAGCCTAACACTTCTATAACATAGTTGAGACACAATGTTCCTGAGCTTTTCAGATTCATAACTGGGTCTAGTTAGTTGCTTGTCCATTTTCCCAATGTTTATACCTTGACAAGAAGGCCTAATGTTAGACACTACAAGAAAACATCAGTAACTCTGGCAAAATGACAATAAATATATGAGAACTAGCATAGAACATGTCTAAAACGCTTCTCCAACTGTGTTGTTCGTGTAGAAAAGATAGTTTAGATCCAGGAATTCCAGAATTCGAGTTTAGAGCATATTAAACAGTGTATGAATCCTACGTTGTTATCTTAAAGGAGCCTAGAATGGTAAAAGTGTGAAATACAAGGCAGAGTACACTTGAAATAGAGAAATAAACCCATTTAGCAGCTTTGGAAAGGCTAACACTTCTATAACATAGTTGAGAGACAATGTTCCGGAGCTTTTCAGGTTCATAACTGTGTCAAGTTAGTTGCATTTCCATGTTCCCAATGTTTATACCTTGACAAGAAGGCCTAATGCTAGAAACTACAAGGAAAAATCAGTAACTCTGGCAAAATACAATACATACATGAGAACTATCATAGAACATTTATAAAACACTTCTCCAACTGTGTTGTTCGTGTAGAAAACGTATATTAGTGCCAGGAATTCCAGAATTTGTGTTTAGAGCATATTAAACAGTGTATGAATCCTACGTTGTTATCTTAAAGGAGCCTAGCATGGTAAAAGTGTGAAATACAAGGCAGAGTACATTTGAAATAGAGAAATAAACACCTTTCGTATCTTTTAAAGCCTATCACTTCTGTAACATAGTTGAGACACAATGTTCCTGAGCTTTTCAGGTTCATAACTGTGTCTAGTTAGTTCCATGTCCATGTTCCCAATGTTTATACCTTGACAAGAAGGCCTAATGTTAGAAACTACAAGAAAACATCAGTAACTCTGGCTAAATGACAACAAATACATGAGAACTAGCATAGAACATGTATAAAACACTTCTCAAACTGTGTTGTTCGTGTAGAAAAGATACGTTAGATCCAGGAATTCCAGAATTCGAGTTTAGAGTATATTAAACAGTGTATGAATCCTACGTTGTTATCTTAAAGGAGCCTAGAATGGTAAAACTGTGAAATACAAGGCAGAATACACTTGAAATAGAGAAATAAACCCCTTTCTCGCATATTTGGAAAGACTAACAATTCTATAACATAGTTGAGAGACAATGTTCCTGAGCTTTTCATGTTCATATCTGTGTCTAGTTAGTTGTTTGTCCATGTTCCCAATTTTTATACCTTGACAAGAAGGCCTAATGTTAGAAACTACAAGAAAATATCAGTAACTCTGGCAAAAGATCAATAAATACATGAGAACTAGCATAGAACATGTATAAAACACTTCTCCAACTGTGTTGTTCCTGTAGAAAAGGTATCTTAGATCCAGGAATTCCGGAATTAGAGTTTAGAGCATATTAAACAGTGTACAAATCCTACGTTGTTCTCTTAAAGGAGCCTAGAATGGTAAAACTGTGAAATACAAGGCAGAGTACACTTGAAATAGGGAAATAAACCCCTTTCGCATCTTTGGAAAGCCTATTACTTCTGTAACATAGTTGAGACACAATGTTCCTGAGCTTTTCAGGTTCATAACTGTGTCTAGTTAGTTGCATGTCCATGTTCCCAATGTTTATACCTTGACAAGAAGGCCTAATGTTAGAAACTACAAGAAAATATCAGTAACTCTGGCAAAATGACAATAAATACATGAGAACTAGCATAGAACATGTCTAAAACACTTCTCCAACTGTGTTGTTCGTGTAGAAAAGATAGTTTAGATCCAGGAATTCCAGAATTCGAGTTTAGAGCATATTAAACAGTGTATGAATCCTATGTTGTTAACTTAAAGGAGCCTAGATTGGTAAATGTGTGAAATACAAGGCAGAGTACACTTAAAATAGAGAAATAAACCCATTTAGCAGCTTTGGAAAGCATAACACTTCTATAACATAGTTGAGAGACAATGTTCCGGAGCTTTTCAGGTTCATAACTGTGTCAAGTTAGATGCATTTCCATGTTCCCAATGTTTATACCTTGACAAGAAGGCCTAATGTTAGAAATTACAAGGAAAAATCAGTAACTCTGGCAAAATGACAATAAATACATGAGAACTAGCATAGAACATGTATAAAACACTTCTCCAACTGTGTTGTTCGTGTAGAAAACGTATCTTAGTTCCAGGAATTCCAGAATTTGAGTTTAGAGCATATTAAACAGTGTATGAATCCTACGTTGTTATCTTAAAGGAGCCTAGAATGGTAAAACTGTGAAATACAAGGCAGAGTACACTTGAAATAGAGAAATAAACCCCTTTCGCATATTTGGAAAGACTAACAATTCTATAACATAGTTGAGAGACAATGTTCCTGAGCTTTTCATGTTCATAACTGTGTCTAGTTAGTTGTTTGTCCATGTTCCCAATTTTTATACCTTGACAAGAAGGCCTAATGTTAGAAACTACAAGAAAACATCAGTAACTTTGGCAAAATGACAATAAATACATGAGAACTAGCATAGAACATGTCTAAAACACTTCTCCAACTGTGTTGTTCGTGTAGAACAGATACGTTAGATGCAGGAATTCCAGAATTCGAGTTTAGAGCATATTAACAGTGTATGAATCCTACGTTGTTACCTTAAAAGAGCCTAAAATGGTAAAAGTGTGAAATACAAGGCAGAGTACACTTGAAATAGAGAAATAAACCCATTTAGCAGCTTTGGAAAGCCTAACACTTCTATAACATAGTTGAGAGACAATGTTCCGGAGCTTTTCAAGTTCATAACTGTGTCAAGTTAGTTGCATTTCCATGTTCCCAATGTTTATACCTTGACAAGAAGGCCTAATGTTAGAAACTACAAGGAAAAATCAGTAACTCTGGCAAAATGACAATAAATACATGAGAACTAGCATAGAACATGTATAAAACACTTCTCCAACTGTGTTGTTCCTGTAGAAAAGGTATCTTAGATCCTGGAATTCCGGAATTAGAGTTTAGAGCATAACAGGGAAATAAACCCCTTTCGCATCTTTGGAAAGCCTATTACTTCTGTAACATAGTTGAGACACAATGTTCCTGAGCTTTTCAGGTTCATAACTGTGTCTAGTTATTTGCATGTCCATGTTCCCAATGTTTATCCCTTGACAAGAAGGGCTAATGTTAGAAACTACAAGAAAACATCAGTAACTCTGACAATAAATACATGAGAACTAGCATAGAACATGTATAAAACACTTCTCAAACTGTGTTGTTCGTGTAGAAAATATACGTTAGATCCAGGAATTCCAGAATTCGAGTTTAGAGTATATTAAACAGTGTATGAATCCTGCGTTGTTATCTTAAAGGAGCCTAGAATGGTAAAAGTGTGAAATACAAGTCAGAGTACACTTGAAATAGCGAAATAAACACCTTTCGCATATTTGGAAAGACTAACAATTCTATAACATAGTTTAGAGACAATGTTCCTGAGCTTTTCATGTTCATATCTGTGTCTAGTTAGTTGTTTGTCCATGTTCCCAATGTTTATACCTTGACAAGAAGGCCTAATGTTAGAAACTACAAGAAAACATGAGTAACTCTGGCAAAAGGTCAATAAATACATGAGAACTAGCATAGAACATGTATAAAACACTTCTCCAACTGTGTTGTTCCTGTAGAAAAGGTATCTTAGATCCAGGAATTCCGGAATTAGAGTTTAGAGCATATTAAACAGTGTACGAATCCTACGTTGTTCTCTTAAAGGAGCCTAGAATGGTAAAACTGTGAAATACAAGGCAGAGTACACTTGAAATAGGGAAATAAACCCCTTTCGCATCTTTGGAAAGCCTATTACTTCTGTAACATTGTTGAGACACAATATTCCTGAACTTTTCAGGTTCATAACTGTGTCTAGTTAGTTGCATGTCCATGTTCCTAATGTTTATACCTTGACAAGAAGGCCTAATGTTAGAAACTACAAGAAAACATCAGTAACTCTGGCTAAATGACAATAAATACATGAGAACTAGCATAGAACATGTATAAAACACTTCTCAAACTGTGTTGTTCGTGTAGAAAATGTACGTTAGATCCAGGAATTCCAGAATTCGAGTTTAGAGCATATTAAACAGTGTATGAATCGTACGTTGTTACCTTAAAGGAGCCTAAAATGGTAATTGTGTGAAATACAAGGCAGAGTACACTTGAAATAGAGAAATAAACACATTTAGCAGCTTTGGAAAGCCTAACACTTCTATAACATAGTTGAGACACAATGTTCCTGAGCTTTTCAGGTTCATAACTGTGTCTAGTTATTTGCATGTCCATGTTCCCAATGTTTATCCCTTGACAAGAAGGGCTAATGTTAGAAACTACAAGAAAACTTCAGTAACTCTGGCAAAATGACAATAAATACATGAGAACTAGCATAGAACATGTCTAAAACACTTCTCCAACTGTGTTGTTCGTGTAGAAAAGATAGTTTAGATCCAGGAATTCCAGAATTCGAGTTTAGAGCATATTAAACAGTGTATGAATCCTACGTTGTTATCTTAAAGGAGCCTAGAATGGTAAAAGTGTGAAATACAAGGCAGAGTACACTTGAAATAGAGAAATAAACCCATTTAGCAGCTTTGGAAAGCCTAACACTTCTATAACATAGTTGAGAGACAATGTTCCGGAGCTTTTCAGGTTCATAACTGTGTCAAGTTAGTTGCATTTCCATGTTCCCAATGTTTATACCTTGACAAGAAGGCCTAATGTTAGAAACTAAAGGAAAATCAGTAACTCTGGCAAAATGACAATAAATACATGAGAACTAGAATAGACCATGTATAAAACACTTCTCCATCAGTGTTGTTCGTGTAGAACAGATACGTTAGATGCAGGAATTCCAGAATTCGAGTTTAGAGCATATTAAACAGTGTATGAATCCTACGTTGTTACCTTAAAGGAGCCTAAAATGGTAAAAGTGTGAAATACAAGGCAGAGTACACTTGAAATAGCGAAATAAACACCTTTCGCATATTTGGAAAGACTAACAATTCTATAACATAGTTGAGAGACAATGTTCCTGAGCTTTTCATGTTCATATCTGTGTCTAGTTAGTTGTTTGTCCATGTTCCCAATTTTTATACCTTGACAAGAAGGCCTAATGTTAGAAACTACAAGAAAACATCAGTAACTCTGGCAAAATGACAATAAATACATGAGAACTAGCATAGAACATGTATAAAACACTTCTGCAATTGTGTTGTTCCTGTAGAAAAGGTATCTTAGATCCAGGAATTCCGGAATTAGAGTTTAGAGCATATTAAACAGTGTACGAATCCTGCGTTGTTCTCTTAAAGGAGCCCAGAATGGTAAAACTGTGAAATACAAGGCAGAGTACACTTGAAATAGAGAAATAAACCCCTTTTGCATCTTCGGAAAGCCTATCACTTCTATAACATAGTTGAGACACAATGTTCCTGAGCTTTTCAGGTTCATAACTGTGTCTAGTTAGTTGCATGTCCATTTTCCCAATGTTTATACCTTGACAAGAAGGCCTAATGTTAGAAACTACAAGAAAACATCAGTAACTCTGGCAAAATGAAAATAAATACATGAGAACTAGCATAGAACATGTATAAAACACTTCTCAAACTGTGTTGTTCGTGTAGAACAGATACGTTAGATCTAGGAATTCCAGAATTCGAGTTTAGAGCATATTAAACAGTGTATGAATCGTACGTTGTTACCTTAAACGAGCCTAAAATGGTAAAAGAGTGAAATACAAGGCAGAGTACACTTGAAATAGAGAAATAAACACATTTAGCAGCTTTGGAAAGCCTAACACTTCTATAACATAGTTGAGACACAATGTTCCTGAGCTTTTCAGATTCTTAACTGGGTCTAGTTAGTTGCTTGTCCATTTTCCCAATGTTTATACCTTGACAAGAAGGCCTAATGTTAGAAACTACAAGAAAACATCAGTAACTCTGGCAAAATGACAATAAAAACATGAGAACTAGCATAGAACATGTCTAAAACACTTCTCCAACTGTGTTGTTCGTGTAGAAAAGATAGTTTAGATCCAGGAATTCCAGAATTCGAGTTTAGAGCATATTAAACAGTGTATGAATCCTACGTTGTTATCTTAAAGGAGCCTAGAATGGTAAAAGTGTGAAATACAAGGCAGAGTACACTTGAAATAGAGAAATAAACCCATTTAGCAGCTTTGGAAAGCCTAACACTTCTATAACATATTTGAGAGACAATGTTCCGGAGCTTTTCAGGTTCATAACTGTGTCAAGTTAGTTGCATTTCCATGTTCCCAATGTTTATACCTTGACAAGAAGGCCTAATGTTAGAAACTACAAGGAAAAATCAGTAAGTCTGGCAAAATGACAATAAATACATGAGAACTAGAATAGAACATGTATAAAACACTTCTCCAACTGTGTTGTTCGTGTAGAACAGATACGTTAGATGCAGGAATTCCAGAATTCGAGTTTAGAGCATATTAAACAGTGTATGAATCGTAAGTTGTTACCTTAAAGGAGCCTAAAATGGTAAAAGTGTGAAATACAAGGCAGAGTACACTTGAAATAGAGAAATAAACACATTTAGCAGCTTTGGAAAGCCTAACACTTCTATAACATAGTTGAGACACAATGTTCCTGAGCTTTTCAGATTCATAACTGGGTCTAGTTAGTTACTAGTCCATTTTCCCAATATTTATACCTTGACAAGAAGGCCTAATGTTAGGAAATACAAGAAAACATCAGTAACTCTGGCAAAAGGACAATAAATAGATGAGAACTAGCATAGAACATGTATAAAACACTTCTCCAACTGTGTTGTTCGTGTAGAAAAGATAGTTTAGATCCAGGAATTCCAGAATGATAGTTTAGAGCATATTAAACAGTGTATGAATCCTACGTTGTTATCTTAAAGGAGCCTAGAATGGTAAAAGTGTGAAATACAAGGCAGAGTACACTTGAAATAGAGAAATAAACACATTTAGCAGCTTTGGAAAGCCTAACACTTCTATAACATAGTTGAGAGACAATGGTCCTGAGCTTTTCAGGTTCATAACTGTGTCTAGTTAGTTGCATGTCCATGTTCCCAATGTTTATACCTTGACAAGAAGGCCTAATGTTAGAAACTACAAGAAAACATCAGTAACTCTGGCAAAAGGACAATAAATACATGAGAACTAGCATAGAACATGTATAAAACACTTCTCCAACTGTGTTGTTCCTGTAGAAAAGGTATCTTAGATCCAGGAATTCCGGAATTAGAGTTTAGAGCATATTAAACATTGTACGAATCCTACGTTGTTCTCTTAAAGGAGCCTAGAATGGTAAAACTGTGAAATACAAGGCAGAGTACACTTGAAATAGGGAAATAAACCCCTTTCGCATCTTTGGAAAGCCTATTACTTCTGTAACATAGTTGAGACACAATGTTCCTGAACTTTTCAGGTTCATAACTGTGTCTAGTTAGTTGCATGTCCATGTTCCCAATGTTTATACCTTGACAAGAAGGCCTAATGTTAGAAACTACAAGAAAACATCAGTAACTCTGGCTAAATGACAATAAATACATGAGAACTAGCATAGAACATGTATAAAACACTTCTCAAACTGTGTTGTTCGTGTAGAAAATGTACGTTAGATCCAGGAATTCCAGAATTCGAGTTTAGAGCATATTAAACAGTATATGAATCGTACGTTGTTACCTTAAAGGAGCCTAAAATGGTAATTGTGGGAAATACAAGGCAGAGTACACTTGAAATAGAGAAATAAACACATTTAGCAGCTTTGTAAAGCCTAACACTTCTATAACATAGTTGAGACACAATGTTCCTGAGCTTTTCAGATTCATAACTGGGTCTAGTTAGTTGCTTGTCCATTTTCCCAATGTTTATACCTTGACAAGAAGGCCTAATGTTAGAAACTACAAGAAAAATCAGTAAGTCTGGCAAAATGACAATAAATACATGAGAACTAGCATAGAACATGTCTAAAACACTTCTCCAACTGTGTTGTTCGTGTAGAAAAGATAGTTTAGATCCAGGAATTCCAGAATTCGAGTTTAGAGCATATTAAACAGTGTATGAATCCTACGTTGTTATCTTAAAGGAGCCTAGAATGGTAAAAGTGTGAAATACAAGGCAGAGTACACTTGAAATAGAGAAATAAACCCATTTAGCAGCTTTGGAAAGCCTAACACTTCTATAACATAGTTGAGAGACAATGTTCCGGAGCTTTTCAGGTTCATAACTGTGTCAAGTTAGTTGCATTTCCATGTTCCCAATGTTTATACCTTGACAAGAAGGCCTAATGTTAGAAACTAAAAGGAAAATCAGTAACTCTGGCAAAATGACAATAAATACATGAGAACTAGAATAGAACATGTATAAAACACTTCTCCATCTGTGTTGTTCGTGTAGAACAGATACGTTAGATGCAGGAATTCCAGAATTCGAGTTTAGAGCATATTAAACAGTGTATGAATCCTACGTTGTTACCTTAAAGGAGCCTAAAATGGTAAAAGTGTGAAATACAAGGCAGAGTACACTTGAAATAGAGAAATAAACAAATTTAGCAGCTTTGGAAAGCCTAACACTTCTATAACATAGTTGAGACACAATGTTCCTGAGCTTTTCAGATTCATAACTGGGTCTAGTTAGTTGCTTGTCCATTTTCCCAATGTTTCTACCTTGACAAGAAGGCCTAATGTTAGAAACTACAAGAAAACATCAGTAACTCTGGCAAAAGGACAATAAATACATGAGAACTAGCATAGAACATGTATAAAATACTTCTGCAACTGTGTTGTTCGTGTAGAAAAGATAGTTTAGATCCAGGAATTCCAGAATTCGAGTTTAGAGCATATTAAACAGTGTATGATTCCTACGTTGTTATCTTAAAGGAGCCTAGAATGGTAAAAGTGTGAAATACAAGGCAGAGTACACTTGAAATAGAGAAATAAACCCATTTAGCAGCTTTGGAAAGCCTAACACTTCTATAACATAGTTGAGAGACAATGGTCCTGAGCTTTTCAGGTTCATAACTGTGTCTAGTTAGTTGTTTGTCCATGTTCCCAATTTTTATACATTGACAAGAAGGCCTAATGTTAGAAACTACAAGGAAAAATCAGTAACTCTGGCAAAATGACAATAAATACATGAGAACTAGAATAGAACATGTATAAAACACTTCTCCAACTGTGTTGTTCGTGTAGAACAGATACGTTAGATGCAGGAATTCCAGAATTCGTGTTTAGAGCATATTAAACAGTGTATGAATCCTACGTTGTTACCTTAAAGGAGCCTAAAATGGTAAAAGTGTGAAATACAAGGCAGAGTACACTTGAAATAGAGAAATAAACACATTTAGCAGCTTTGGAAAGCCTAACACTTCTATAACATAGTGGAGACACAATGTTCCTGAGCTTTTCAGATTCATAACTGGGTCTAGTTAGTTGCTAGTCCATTTTCCCAATATTTATACCTTGACAAGAAGGCCTAATGTTAGGAAATACAAGAAAACATCAGTAACTCTGGCAAAAGGACAATAAATAGATGAGAACTAGCATAGAACATGTATAAAACACTTCTCCAACTGTGTTGTTCATGTAGAAAAGATAGTTTAGATCCAGGAATTCCAGAATGATAGTTTAGAGCATATTAAACAGTGTATGAATCCTACGTTGTTATCTTAAAGGAGCCTAGAATGGTAAAAGTGTGAAATACAAGGCAGAGTACACTTGAAATAGAGAAATAAACACATTTAGCAGCTTTGGAAAGCCTAACACTTCTATAACATAGTTGAGAGACAATGGTCCTGAGCTTTTCAGGTTCATAACTGTGTCTAGTTAGTTGCATGTCCATGTTCCCAATGTTTATACCTTGACAAGAAGGCCTAATGTTAGAAACTACAAGAAAACATCAGTAACTCTGGCAAAAGGACAATAAATACATGAGAACTAGCATAGAACATGTATAAAACACTTCTCCAACTGTGTTGTTCCTGTAGAAAAGGTATTTTAGATCCAGGAAGTCCGGAATTAGAGTTTAGAGCATATTAAACAGTGTACGAATCCTACGTTGTTCTCTTAAAGGAGCCTAGAATGGTAAAACTGTGAAATACAAGGCAGAGTACACTTGAAACAGGGAAATAAACCCCTTTCGCATCTTTGGAAAGCCTATTACTTCTGTAACATAGTTGAGACACAATGTTCCTGAGCTTTTCATGTTCATAACTGTGTCTAGTTATTTGCATGTCCATGTTCCCGATGTTTATACCTTGACAAGAAGGGCTAATGTTAGAAACTACAAGAAAACATCAGTAACTCTGGCTAAATGACAATAAATACATGAGAACTAGCATAGAACATGTATAAAACACTTCTCAAACTGTGTTGTTCGTGTAGAAAATATACGTTAGATCCAGGAATTCCAGAATTCGAGTTTAGAGTATATTAAACAGTGTATGAATCCTACGTTGTTATCTTAAAGGAGCCTAGAATGGTAAAAGTGTGAAATACAAGTCAGAGTACACTTGAAATAGCAAAATAAACACCTTTCGCATATTTGGAAAGACTAACAATTCCATAACATAGTTGAGAGACAATGTTCCTGAGCTGTTCATGTTCATATCTGTGTCTAGTTAGTTGTTTGTCCATGTTCCCAATTTTTATACCTTGACAAGAAGGCCTAATGTTAGAAACTACAAGAAAACATCAGTAACTCTGGCAAAAGGTCAATAAATACATGAGAACTAGCATAGAACATGTATAAAACACTTCTCCAACTGTGTTGTTCCTGTAGAAAAGGTATCTTAGATCCTGGAATTCCGGAATTAGAGTTTAGAGCATATTAAACAGTGTACGAATCCTACGTTGTTCTCTTAAAGGAGCCTAGAATGGTAAAACTGTGAAATACAAGGCAGAGTACACTTGAAATAGGGAAATAAACCCCTTTCGCATCTTTGGAAAGCCTATTACTTCTGTAACATAGTTGAGACACAATGTTCCTGAGCTTTTCAGGTTCATAACTGTGTCTAGTTAGTTGCATGTCCATGTTCCCAATGTTTATACCTTGACAAGAAGGCCTAATGTTAGAAACTACAAGAAAACATCAGTAACTCTGGCTAAATGACAATAAATACATGAGAACTAGCATAGAACATGTATAAAACACTTCTCAAACTGTGTTGTTCGTGTAGAAAATGTACGTTAGATCCAGGAATTCCAGAATTCGAGTTTAGAGCATATTAAACAGTGTATGAATCCTATGTTGTTACCTTAAAGGAGCCTAAAATGGTAAAAGTGTCAAATACAAGGCAGAGTACACTTGAAATAGAGAAATAAACAAATTTAGCAGCTTTGGAAATCCTAACACTTCTATAACATAGTTGAGACACAATGTTCCTGAGCTTTTCAGATTCATAACTGGGTCTAGTTAGTTGCTTGTCCATTTTCCCAATGTTTCTACCTTGACAAGAAGGCCTAATGTTAGAAACTACAAGAAAACATTGGTAACTCTGGCAAAAGGACAATAAATACATGAGAACTAGCATAGAACATGTATAAAACAGTTCTCGAACTGTGTTGTTCCTGTAGAAAAGGTATCTTAGATCCAGGAATTCCGGAATTAGAGTTTAGAGCATATTAAACAGTGTACGAATCCTACGTTGTTCTCTTAAAGGAGCCTAGAATGGTAAAACTGTGAAATACAAGGCAGAGTACACTTGAAATAGGGAAATAAACCCCTTTCGCATCTTTGGAAAGCCTATTACTTCTGTAACATAGTTGAGACACAATTTTCATGAGCTTTTCAGGTTCATAACTGTGTCTAGTTAGTTGCATGTCCATGTTCCCAATGTTTATACCTTGACAAGAAGGCCTAATGTTAGAAACTACAAGAAAACATCAGTAACTCTGGCTAAATGACAATAAATACATGAGAACTAGCATAGAACATGTATAAAATACTTCTCAAACTGTGTTGATCGTGTAGAAAATATACGTTAGATCCAGGAATTCCAGAATTCGAGTTTAGAGTATATTAAACAGTGTATGAATCCTACGTTGTTATCTTAAAGGAGCTTAGAATGGTAAAAGTGTGAAATACAAGGCAGAGTACACTTGAAATAGAGAAATAAACCCCTTTCGCATCTTTGGAAATCCTATCATTTCTGTAACATAGTTGAGACACAATGTTCCTAAGCTTTTCAGGTTCATAACTGTGTCTAGTTAGTTGCATGTCCATGTTCCCAATGTTTATACCTTGACAAGAAGGCCTAATATTAGAAACTACAAGAAAACATCAGTAACTCTGGCAAAATGACAATAAATACATGAGAACTAGCATAGAACATGTATAAAACACTTCTCCAACTGTGTTGTTCATGTAGAACAGATACGTTAGATGCAGGAATTCCAGAATTCAAGTTTAGAGCATATTAAACAGTGTATGAATCCTACGTTATTACCTTAAAGGAGCCTAAAATGGTAAAAGTGTGAAATACAAGGCAGAGTACACTTGAAATAGAGAAATAAACCCCTTTCTCTTCTTTGGAAAGACTAACAATTCTATAACATGGTTGAAAGACAATGTTTCTGAGCTTTTCAGGTTCACAACTGTGTCTAGTTAGTTGCATGTCCATGTTCCCAATGTTTATACCTTGACAAGAAGGCCTAATGTTAGAAACTCCAAGAAAACATCAGTAACTCTGGTAAAAGGACAATACATACATGAGAACTAGCATAGAACATGTATAAAACACTTCTCCAACTGTGTTGTTCGTGTAGAAAACGTATCTTAGTTCCAGGAATTCCAGAATTTGAGTTTAGAGCATATTAAACAGTGTATGAATCCTACGTTGTTATCTTAAAGGAGCCTAGAATGGTAAAACTGTGAAATACAAGGCAGAGTACACTTGAAATAGAGAAATAAACCCCTTTCGCATATTTGGAAAGACTAACAATTCTATAACATAGTTGAGAGACAATGTTCCTGAGCTTTTCATGTTCATAACTGTGTCTAGTTAGTTGTTTGTCCATGTTCCCAATTTTTATACCTTGACAAGAAGGCCTAATGTTAGAAACTACAAGAAAACATCAGTAACTCTGGCAAAATGACAATAAATACATGAGAACTAGCATAGAACATGTCTAAAACACTTCTCCAACTGTGTTGTTCGTGTAGAACAGATACGTTAGATGCAGGAATTCCAGAATTCGAGTTTAGAGCATATTAAACAGTGTATGAATCCTACGTTGTTACCTTAAAGGAGCCTAAAATGGTAAAAGTGTGAAATATAAGGCAGAGTACACTTAAATAGAGAAATAAACACATTTAGCAGCTTTGGAAAGCCTAACACTTCTATAACATAGTTGAGACACAATGTTCTTGAGCTTTTCAGATTCATAACTGGGTCTAGTTAGTTGCTTGTCCATTTTCCCAATGTTTATACCTTGACAAGAAGGCCTAATGTTAGACACTACAAGAAAACATCAGTAACTCTGCCAAAATGACAATAAATACATGAGAACTAGCATAGAACATGTCTAAAACGCTTCTCCAACTGTGTTGTTCATGTAGAAAAGATAGTTTAGATCCAGGAATTCCAGAATTCGAGTTTAGAGCATATTAAACAGTGTATGAATCCTACGTTGTTATCTTAAAGTAGCCTAGAATGGTAAAAGTGTGAAATACAAGGCAGAGTACACTTGAAATAGAGAAATAAACCCATTTAGCAGCTTTGGAAAGCCTAACACTTCTATAACATAGTTGAGAGACAATGTTCCGGAGCTTTTCAGGTTCATAACTGTGTCAAGTTAGTTGCATTTCCATGTTCCCAATGTTTATACCTTGACAAGAAGGCCTAATGTTAGAAACTACAAGGAAAAATCAGTAACTCTGGCAAAATGACAATACATACATGAGAAGTAGAATAGAACATGTATAAAACACTTCTCCAACTGTGTTGTTCCTGTAGAAAATGTATCTTAGATCCAGGAATTCCGGAATTAGAGTTTAGAGCATATTAAACAGTGTACGAATCCTACGTTGTTCTCTTAAAGGAGCCTAGAATGGTAAAACTGTGAAATACAAGGCAGAGTACACTTGAAATAGGGAAATAAACCCCTTTCGCATCTTTGGAAAGCCTATTACTTCTGTAACATAGTTGAGACACAATTTTCCTGAGCTTTTCAGGTTCATAACTGTGTCTAGTTAGTTGCATGTCCATGTTCCCAATGTTTATACCTTGACAAGAAGGCCTAATGTTAGAAACTACAAGAAAACATCAGTAACTCTGGCTAAATGACAATAAATACATGAGAACTAGCATAGAACATGTATAAAATACTTCTCAAACTGTGTTGATCGTGTAGAAAATATACGTTAGATCCAGGAATTCCAGAATTCGAGTTTAGAGTATATTAAACAGTGTATGAATCCTACGTTGTTATCTTAAAGGAGCTTAGAATGGTAAAAGTGTGAAATACAAGGCAGAGTACACTTGAAATAGAGAAATAAACCCCTTTCGCATCTTTGGAAATCCTATCATTTCTGTAACATAGTTGAGACACAATGTTCCTAAGCTTTTCAGGTTCATAACTGTGTCTAGTTAGTTGCATGTCCATGTTCCCAATGTTTATACCTTGACAAGAAGGCCTAATATCAGAAACTACAAGAAAACATCAGTAACTCTGGCAAAATGACAATAAATACATGAGAACTAGCATAGAACATGTATAAAACACTTCTCCAACTGTGTTGTTCGTGTAGAACAGATACGTTAGATGCAGGAATTCCAGAATTCAAGTTTAGAGCATATTAAACAGTGTATGAATCCTACGTTATTACCTTAAAGGAGCCTAAAATGGTAAAAGTGTGAAATACAAGGCAGAGTACACTTGAAATAGAGAAATAAACCCCTTTCTCTTCTTTGGAAAGACTAACAATTCTATAACATGGTTGAAAGACAATGTTTCTGAGCTTTTCAGGTTCACAACTGTGTCTAGTTAGTTGCATGTCCATGTTCCCAATGTTTATACCTTGACAAGAAGTCCTAATGTTAGAAACTCCAAGAAAACATCAGTAACTCTGGTAAAAGGACAATACATACATGAGAACTAGCATAAAAACATGTATAAAACACTTCTCCAACTGTGTTGTTCGTGTAGAAAACGTATCTTAGTTCCAGGAATTCCAGAATTTGAGTTTAGAGCATATTAAACAGTGTATGAATCCTACGTTGTTATCTTAAAGGAGCCTAGAATGGTAAAACTGTGAAATACAAGGCAGAGTACACTTGAAATAGAGAAATAAACCCCTTTCGCATATTTGGAAAGACTAACAATTCTATAACATAGTTGAGAGACAATGTTCCTGAGCTTTTCATGTTCATAACTGTGTCTAGTTAGTTGTTTGTCCATGTTCCCAATTTTTATACCTTGACAAGAAGGCCTAATGTTAGAAACTACAAGAAAACATCAGTAACTCTGGCAAAATGACAATAAATACATGAGAACTAGCATAGAACATGTCTAAAACACTTCTCCAACTGTGTTGTTCGTGTAGAACAGATACGTTAGATGCAGGAATTCCAGAATTCGAGTTTAGAGCATATTAAACAGTGTATGAATCCTACGTTGTTACCTTAAAGGAGCCTAAAATGGTAAAAGTGTGAAATATAAGGCAGAGTACACTTAAATAGAGAAATAAACACATTTAGCAGCTTTGGAAAGCCTAACACTTCTATAACATAGTTGAGACACAATGTTCTTGAGCTTTTCAGATTCATAACTGGGTCTAGTTAGTTGCTTGTCCATTTTCCCAATGTTTATACCTTGACAAGAAGGCCTAATGTTAGACACTACAAGAAAACATCAGTAACTCTGCCAAAATGACAATAAATACATGAGAACTAGCATAGAACATGTCTAAAACGCTTCTCCAACTGTGTTGTTCATGTAGAAAAGATAGTTTAGATCCAGGAATTCCAGAATTCGAGTTTAGAGCATATTAAACAGTGTATGAATCCTACGTTGTTATCTTAAAGTAGCCTAGAATGGTAAAAGTGTGAAATACAAGGCAGAGTACACTTGAAATAGAGAAATAAACCCATTTAGCAGCTTTGGAAAGCCTAACACTTCTATAACATAGTTGAGAGACAATGTTCCGGAGCTTTTCAGGTTCATAACTGTGTCAAGTTAGTTGCATTTCCATGTTCCCAATGTTTATACCTTGACAAGAAGGCCTAATGTTAGAAACTACAAGGAAAAATCAGTAACTCTGGCAAAATGACAATACATACATGAGAACTAGAATAGAACATGTATAAAACACTTCTCCAACTGTGTTGTTCCTGTAGAAAAGGTATCTTAGATCCAGGAATTCCGGAATTAGAGTTTAGAGCATATTAAACAGTGTACGAATCCTACGTTGTTCTCTTAAAGGAGCCTAGAATGGTAAAACTGTGAAATACAAGGCAGAGTACACTTGAAATAGGGAAATAAACCCCTTTCGCATCTTTGGAAAGCCTATTACTTCTGTAACATAGTTGAGACACAATGTTCCTGAGCTTTTCAGGTTCATAACTGTGTCTAGTTAGTTGCATGTCCATGTTCCCAATGTTTATACCTTGACAAGAAGGGCTAATGTTAGAAACTACAAGAAAACATCAGTAACTCTGGCTAAATGACAATAAATACATGAGAACTAGCATAGAACATGTATAAAACACTTCTTAAACAGTGTTGTTCGTGTAGAAAATATACTTTAGATCCAGGAATTCCAGAATTCGAGTTTAGAGTATATTAAACAGTGTATGAATTATACGTTGTTATCTTAAAGGAGCCTAGAATGGTAAAAGTGTGAAATACAAGGCAGAGTACACTTGAAATAGCGAAATAAACACCTTTCGCATATTTGGAAAGACTAACAATTCTATAACATAGTTGAGAGACAATGTTCCTGAGCTTTTCATGTTCATATCTGTGTTTAGTTAGTTGTTTGTCCATGTTCCCAATTTTTATACCTTGACAAGAAGGCCTAATGTTAGAAACTACAAGAAAACATCAGTAACTCTGGCAAAATGACAATAAATACATGAGAACTAGCATAGAACATGTCTAAAACACTTCTCCAACTGTGTTGTTCGTGTAGAAAAGATAGTTTAGATCCAGGAATTCCAGAATTCGAGTTTAGAGCATATTAAACAGTGTATGAATCCTACGTTGTTATCTTAAATGAGCCTAGAATGGTAAAAGTGTGAAATACAAGGCAGAGTACACTTGAAATAGAGAAATAAACCCATTTAGCAGCTTTGGAAAGCCTAACACTTCTATAACATAGATCAGAGACAATGGTCCTGAGTTTTTCAGGTTCATAACTGTGTCTAGTTAGTTGCATGTCCATGTTCCCAATGATTATACCTTGACAAGAAGGCCTAATGTTAGAAACTACAAGAAAACATCAGTAACTCTGGCAAAAGGGCAATAAATACATGAGAACTAGCATAGAACATGTATAAAACACTTCTCCAACAGTGTTGTTCGTGTAGAAAAGATAGTTTAGATCCAGGAATTCCAGAATTTGAGTTTAGAGCATATTAAACAGTGTATGAATCCTACGTTGTTATCTTAAAGGAGCCGAGAATGGTAAAACTGTGAAATACAAGGCAGAGTACACTTGAAATAGGGAAATAAACCCCTTTCGCATCTTTGGAAAGCCTATTCCTTCTGTAACATAGTTGAGACACAATGTTCCTGAGCTTTTCAGGTTCATAACTGTGTCTAGTTAGTTGCATGTCCATGTTCCCAATGTTTATACCTTGACAAGAAGGCCTAATGTTTGAAACTCCAAGAAAACATCAGTAACTCTGGCTAAATGACAATAAATACATGAGAACTAGCATAGAACATGTATAAAACATTTCTCAAACTGTGTTGTTCGTGTAGAAAATATACGTTAGATCCAGGAATTCCAGAATTCGAGTTTAGAGTATATTAAACAGTGTATGAATCCTACGTTGTTATCTTAAAGGAGCCTAGAATGGTAAAAGTGTGAAATACAAGGCAGAGTACACTTGAAATAGAGAAATAAACCCCTTTCGCATCTTTGGAAAGCCTATCACTTCTATAACATAGTTGAGACACAATGTTCCTGAGCTTTTCAGGTTCATAACTGTGTCTAGTTAGTTGCATGTCCATGTTCCCAATGTTTATATCTTGACAAGAAGGCCTAATGTTAGAAACTACAAGAAAACATCAGTAACTCTGGCAAAATGAAAATAAATACATGAGAACTAGCATAGAACATGTCTAAAACACTTCTCCAACTGTGTCGTTCGTTTAGAAAAGATACGTTAGATACAGCAATTCCGGATTTCGAGTTTAGAGCATATTAAACAGTGTATGAATCCTACGTTGTTAACTTAAAGGAGCCTAGAGTGGTCAATGTGTGAAATTTAAGGCAGAGTACACTTGAAATACAGAAATAAACCCCTTTCTCATCTTTGGAAAGACTAACACTTCTATAACATAGTTGAGAGACAATGTTCCGAAGCTTTTCAGGTTCATAACTGTGTCTAGTTAGTTGCTTGTCCATGTTCCCAATGTTTATACCTTGACAAGAAGGCCTAATGTTAGAAACTACAAGAAAACAACAGTAACTCTGGCAAAATGACAATAAATACATGAGAACTAGCATAGAACATGTATAAAACACTTCTCCAACTGAGTTGTTCGTGTAGAAAAGGTATCTGAGATCCAGAAATTCCAGAATTCGAGTTTAGAGCATATTAAACAGTGTATGATATCTTAAAGGAGCCTAGAATGGTAAAAGTGTGAAATACAAGGCAGAGTACACTTGAAATAGAGAAATAATCCCCTTTCGCATCCTTGGAAAGACTAACAATTCTATAACATAGTTGAGAGACAATGTTCTGGAGCTTTTCAGGTTAATAACTGTGTCTAGTTAGTTGTTGGTCCATGTTCCCAATGTTTATACCTTGACAAGAAGGCATAATGTTAGAAACTACAAGAAAACATCCGTAACTCTGGCAAAATGACAATAAATACATGAGAACTAGCATAGAACTTGTCTAAAACACTACTCCAACTGTGTTGTTCGTGTAGAAAAGATACGTTAGATCCAGGAATTCCAGAATTCGAGTTTAGAGCATATTAAACAGTGTATGAATCCTACTTTGTTATCTTAAAGGAGCCTAGAATGGTAAAAGTGTGAAATATAAGGCAGAGTACTCTTGAAATAGAGAAATAAACCCATTTAGCAGCTTTGGAAAGCCTAACACTTCTATAACATAGTTGAGAGACAATGTTCCGGAGCTTTTCAGGTTCATAACTGTGTCAAGTTAGTTGCATTTCCATGTTCCCAATGTTTATACCTTGACAAGAAGGCCTAATGTTAGAAACTACAAGGAAAAATCAGTAACTCTGGCAAAATGACAATACATACATGAGAACTAGAATAGAACATGTATAAAACACTTCTCCAACTGTGTTGTTCCTGTAGAAAAGGTATCTTAGATCCAGGAATTCCGGAATTAGAGTTTAGAGCATATTAAACAGTGTACGAATCCTACGTTGTTCTCTTAAAGGAGCCTAGAATGGTAAAACTGTGAAATACAAGGCAGAGTACACTTGAAATAGGGAAATAAACCCCTTTCGCATCTTTGGAAAGCCTATTACTTCTGTAACATAGTTGAGACACAATGTTCCTGAGCTTTTCAGGTTCATAACTGTGTCTAGTTAGTTGCATGTCCCATGTTCCCAATGTTTATACCTTGACAAGAAGGGCTAATGTTAGAAACTACAAGAAAACATCAGTAACTCTGGCTAAATGACAATAAATACATGAGAACTAGCATAGAACATGTATAAAACACTTCTTAAACAGTGTTGTTCGTGTAGAAAATATACTTTAGATCCAGGAATTCCAGAATTCGAGTTTAGAGTATATTAAACAGTGTATGAATTATACGTTGTTATCTTAAAGGAGCCTAGAATGGTAAAAGTGTGAAATACAAGGCAGAGTACACTTGAAATAGCGAAATAAACACCTTTCGCATATTTGGAAAGACTAACAATTCTATAACATAGTTGAGAGACAATGTTCCTGAGCTTTTCATGTTCATATCTGTGTTTAGTTAGTTGTTTGTCCATGTTCCCAATTTTTATACCTTGACAAGAAGGCCTAATGTTAGAAACTACAAGAAAACATCAGTAACTCTGGCAAAATGACAATAAATACATGAGAACTAGCATAGAACATGTCTAAAACACTTCTCCAAACTGTGTTGTTCGTGTAGAAAAGATAGTTTAGATCCAGGAATTCCAGAATTCGAGTTTAGAGCATATTAAACAGTGTATGAATCCTACGTTGTTATCTTAAATGAGCCTAGAATGGTAAAAGTGTGAAATACAAGGCAGAGTACACTTGAAATAGAGAAATAAACCCATTTAGCAGCTTTGAAAGCCTAACACTTCTATAACATAGATCAGAGACAATGGTCCTGAGTTTTTTCAGGTTCATAAACTGTGTCTAGTTAGTTGCATGTCCATGTTCCCAATGATTATACCTTGACAAGAAGGCCTAATGTTAGAAACTACAAGAAAACATCAGTAACTCTGGCAAAAGGGCAATAAATACATGAGAACTAGCATAGAACATGTATAAAACACTTCTCCAACAGTGTTGTTCGTGTAGAAAAGATAGTTTAGATCCAGGAATTCCAGAATTTGAGTTTAGAGCATATTAAACAGTGTATGAATCCTACGTTGTTATCTTAAAGGAGCCGAGAATGGTAAAACTGTGAAATACAAGGCAGAGTACACTTGAAATAGGGAAATAAACCCCTTTCGCATCTTTGGAAAGCCTATTCCTTCTGTAACATAGTTGAGACACAATGTTCCTGAGCTTTTCAGGTTCATAACTGTGTCTAGTTAGTTGCATGTCCATGTTCCCAATGTTTATACCTTGACAAGAAGGCCTAATGTTTGAAACTCCAAGAAAACATCAGTAACTCTGGCTAAATGACAATAAATACATGAGAACTAGCATAGAACATGTATAAAACATTTCTCAAACTGTGTTGTTCGTGTAGAAAATATACGTTAGATCCAGGAATTCCAGAATTCGAGTTTAGAGTATATTAAACAGTGTATGAATCCTACGTTGTTATCTTAAAGGAGCCTAGAATGGTAAAAGTGTGAAATACAAGGCAGAGTACACTTGAAATAGAGAAATAAACCCCTTTCGCATCTTTGGAAAGCCTATCACTTCTATAACATAGTTGAGACACAATGTTCCTGAGCTTTTCAGGTTCATAACTGTGTCTAGTTAGTTGCATGTCCATGTTCCCAATGTTTATATCTTGACAAGAAGGCCTAATGTTAGAAACTACAAGAAAACATCAGTAACTCTGGCAAAATGAAAATAAATACATGAGAACTAGCATAGAACATGTCTAAAACACTTCTCCAACTGTGTCGTTCGTTTAGAAAAGATACGTTAGATACAGCAATTCCGGATTTCGAGTTTAGAGCATATTAAACAGTGTATGAATCCTACGTTGTTAACTTAAAGGAGCCTAGAGTGGTCAATGTGTGAAATTTAAGGCAGAGTACACTTGAAATACAGAAATAAACCCCTTTCTCATCTTTGGAAAGACTAACACTTCTATAACATAGTTGAGAGACAATGTTCCGAAGCTTTTCAGGTTCATAACTGTGTCTAGTTAGTTGCTTGTCCATGTTCCCAATGTTTATACCTTGACAAGAAGGCCTAATGTTAGAAACTACAAGAAAACAACAGTAACTCTGGCAAAATGACAATAAATACATGAGAACTAGCATAGAACATGTATAAAACACTTCTCCAACTGAGTTGTTCGTGTAGAAAAGGTATCTGAGATCCAGAAATTCCAGAATTCGAGTTTAGAGCATATTAAACAGTGTATGATATCTTAAAGGAGCCTAGAATGGTAAAAGTGTGAAATACAAGGCAGAGTACACTTGAAATAGAGAAATAATCCCCTTTCGCATCCTTGGAAAGACTAACAATTCTATAACATAGTTGAGAGACAATGTTCTGGAGCTTTTCAGGTTAATAACTGTGTCTAGTTAGTTGTTGGTCCATGTTCCCAATGTTTATACCTTGACAAGAAGGCATAATGTTAGAAACTACAAGAAAACATCCGTAACTCTGGCAAAATGACAATAAATACATGAGAACTAGCATAGAACTTGTCTAAAACACTACTCCAACTGTGTTGTTCGTGTAGAAAAGATACGTTAGATCCAGGAATTCCAGAATTCGAGTTTAGAGCATATTAAACAGTGTATGAATCCTACTTTGTTATCTTAAAGGAGCCTAGAATGGTAAAAGTGTGAAATATAAGGCAGAGTACTCTTGAAATAGAGAAATAAACCCATTTAGCAGCTTTGGAAAGCCTAACACATCTATAACATAGTTGAGACACAATGTCTCTGAGCTTTTCATGTTCATAACTGTGTCTAGTTAGTTGTTT
This sequence comes from Pipistrellus nathusii, assembly GCA_963693515.1. Classification (NCBI taxonomy): domain Eukaryota; kingdom Metazoa; phylum Chordata; class Mammalia; order Chiroptera; family Vespertilionidae; genus Pipistrellus; species Pipistrellus nathusii. The sequence goes on from CAVNZX010000097.1 coordinate 47,686, forward strand.
GTCTATTTTCCCAATTTTTATACCTTGACAAGAAGGCCTAATGTTAGAAACTACAAGAAAACATCAGTAACTCTGGCAAAAGGACAATAAATACATGAGAACTAGCATAGAACATGTATAAAACACTTCTCAAACTTTTTTGTTCGTGTAGAAAAGATTCGTTAGATCCAGGAATTCCAGAATTCGAGTATAGAGTATATTAAACAGTGTATGAATCCTACGTTGTTATCTTAAAGGAGCCTAGAATGGTAAAAGTGTGAAATACAAGGCAGAGTACACTTGAAATAGAGAAATAAACCCCTTTCGCATATTTGGAAAGACTAACAATTCTATAACATAGTTGAGAGACAATGTTCCTGAGCTTTTCATGTTCATATCTGTGTCTAGTTAGTTGTTTGTCCATGTTCCCAATTTTTATACCTTGACAAGAAGGCCTAATGTTAGAACCTACAAGAAAACATCAATAACTCTGGCAAAATGACAATAAATACATGAGAACTAGCATAGAACATTTTTAAAACACTTCTCCAACTGTGTTGTTCGTGTAGAAAAGATACGTTAGATCCAGGAATTCCAGAATTCAAGTTTAGAGCATATTAAACAGTGTATGAATCCTACGTTGTTACCTTAAAGGAGCCTAGAATGGTAAAAGTGTGAAATACAAGGCAGGGTACACTTGAAATAGAGAAATAAACCCATTTAGCAGCTTTGGAAAGCCTAACACTTCTATAACATAGTTGAGAGACAATATTCCGGAGCTTTTCAGGTTCATAACTGTGTCTAGTTAGTTGCATTTCCATGTTCCAGATGTTTATACCTTGACAAGAAGGCATAATGTTAGAAACTACAAGAAAACATCAATAACTCTGGCAAAATGACAATAAATACATGAGAACTAGCATAGAACATGTATAAAACACTTCTCCAACTGTGTTGTTCGTGTAGAACAGATACGTTAGATCCAGGAATTCCAGAATTACAGTTTAGAGCATATTAAACAGCGTATGAATCCTACGTTGTTACCTTAAAGGAGCCTAGAATGGTAAAAGTGTGAAATACAAGGCAGAATACACTTGAAATAGAGAAATAAACCCATTTAGCAGCTTTCGAAAGCCTAACACTTCTATAACATAGTTGAGACACAATGTTCCTGAGCTTTTCAGGTTCATAACTGTGTCTACTTAGTTGCATGTCCATGTTCCAAATGTTTATACCTTGACAACAAGGCCTAATGTTAGAAACTACAAGAAAACATCAGTAACTCTGGCAAAAGGACAATAAATACATGAGAACTAGCATAGAACATGTATAAAACACTTCTCCAACTGTGTTGTTCCTGTAGAAAAGGTATCTTAGATCCAGGAATTCCGGAATTAGAGTTTAGAGCATATTAAACAGTGTACGAATCCTACGTTGTTCTCTTAAAGGAGCCTAGAATGGTAAAACTGTGAAATACAAGGCAGAGTACACTTGAAATAGGGAAATAAACCCCTTTCGCATATTTGGAAAGACTAACAATTCTATAACATAGTTGAGACACAATGTTCCTGAGCTTTTCAGGTTCATAACTGTGTCTAGTTAGTTGCATGTCCATGTTCCCAATGTTTATACCTTGACAAGAAGGCCTAATGTTAGAAACTACAAGAAAACATCAGTAACTCTGGCTAAATGACAATAAATACATGAGAACTAGCATAGAACATGTATAAAATACTTCTCAAACTGTGTTGTTCATGTAGAAAATATACGTTAGATCCAGGAATTCCAGAATTCGAGTTTAGAGTATATTAAAAAGTGTATGAATCATACGTTGTTATCTTAAAGGAGCCTAGAATGGTAAAAGTGTGAAATACAAGGCAGAGTACACTTGAAATAGAGAAATAAAACCCTTTCGCATCTTTGGAAAGCCTATCACTTCTGTAACATAGTTGAGACACAATGTTCCTAAGCTTTTCAGGTTCATAACTGTGTCTAGTTAGTTGCATGTCCATGTTCCCAATGTTTATACCTTGACAAGAAGGCCTAATATTAGAAACTACAAGAAAACATCAGTAACTCTGGCAAAATGACAATAAATACATGAGAACTAGCATAGAACATGTATAAAACACTTCTCCAACTGTGTTGTTCGTGTAGAACAGATACGTTAGATGCAGGAATTCCAGAATTCGAGTTTAGAGCATATTAAACAGTGTATGAATCCTACGTTGTTACCTTAAAGGTGCCTAAAATGGTAAAAGTGTGAAATACAAGGCAGAGTACACTTGAAATAGAGAAATAAACCCCTTTCTCTTCTTTGGAAAGACTAACAATTCTATAACATGGTTGAAAGACAATGTTTCTGAGCTTTTCAGGTTCACAACTGTGTCTAGTTAGTTGCATGCCCATGTTCCCGATGTTTATACCTTGACAAGAAGGCCTAATGTTAGAAACCCCAAGAAAACATCAGTAACTCTGGTAAAAGGACAACACATACATGAGAACTAGCATAGAACATGTATAAAACACTTCTCCAACTGTGTTGTTCGTGTAGAAAACGTATCTTAGTTCCAGGAATTCCAGAATTTGAGTTTAGAGCATATTAAACAGTGTATGAATCCTACGTTGTTATCTTAAAGGAGCCTAGAATGGTAAAACTGTGAAATACAAGGCAGAGTACACTTGAAATAGAGAAATAAACCCCTTTCGCATATTTGGAAAGACTAACAATTCTATAACATAGTTGAGAGACAATGTTCCTGAGCTTTTCATGTTCATAACTGTGTCTAGTTAGTTGTTTGTCCATGTTCCCAATTTTTATACTTTGACAAGAAGGCCTAATGTTAGAAACTACAAGAAAACTTCAGTAACTCTGGCAAAATGACAATAAATACATGAGAACTAGCATAGAACATGTCTAAAACACTTCTCCAACTGTGTTGTTCGTGTAGAACAGATACGTTAGATGCAGGAATTCCAGAATTCGAGTTTAGAGCATATTAAACAGTGTATGAATCCTACGTTGTTACCTTAAAGGAGCCTAAAATGGTAAAAGTGTGAAATATAAGGCAGAGTACACTTGAAATAGAGAAATAAACACATTTAGCAGCTTTGGAAAGCCTAACACTTCTATAACATAGTTGAGACACAATGTTCCTGAGCTTTTCAGATTCATAACTGGGTCTAGTTAGTTGCTTGTCCATTTTCCCAATGTTTGTACCTTGACAAGAAGGCCTAATGTTAGACACTACAAGAAAACATCAGTAACTCTGGCAAAATGACAATAAATACATGAGAACTAGCATAGAACATGTCTAAAACGCTTCTCCAACTGTGTTGTTCGTGTAGAAAAGATAGTTTAGATCCAGGAATTCCAGAATTCGAGTTTAGAGCATATTAAACAGTGTATGAATCCTACGTTGTTATCTTAAAGTAGCCTAGAATGGTAAAAGTGTGAAATACAAGGCAGAGTACACTTGAAATAGAGAAATAAACCCATTTAGCAGCTTTGGAAAGCCTAACACTTCTATAACATAGTTGAGAGACAATGTTCCTGAGCTTTTCAGATTTATAACTGGGTCTAGTTAGTTGCTTGTCCATTTTCCCAATGTTTATACATTGACAAGAAGGCCTAATGTTAGAAACTACAAGAAAACATCAGTAACTCTGGTAAAATGACAATAAATACATGAGAACTAGCATAGAACATGTATAAAACACTTCTCCAACTGAGTTGTTGGTGTAGAAAAGGAATCTTAAATCCAGGAATTACAGAATTCGAGTTTAGAGCACATTTAACAGTGTGTGAATCCTACGTTGTTAACTTGAAGGAGCCTAGAATGGTAAATGAGTGAAATACAAGGGAGAATACACTTGAAACAAAGGAATAAACACATTAACCTGCTTTGGAAAGCCTTACACTTCACGGAAATGTATCATTAAACTCTATAACGTAGTTGAGAGACAATGTTCCCGAGTTTTCCAGGATCATAACCGTGTTTAGGTAGTTGTTTGTAGATGTTCCCAATGTTTATACCTTGTCAAGAAGGCCTAATGTTAGAAACTACAAGAAAACATCAGTAACTCTGGCAAAATAACAATAAATACATGAGAACTAGCATAGAACATGTATAAAACACTTCTCCAACTGAGTTGTTGGTGTAGAAAAGGTATCTTAGATCCAGGAATTACAGAATTCGAGTTTAGAGCACATTTAACAGTGTGTGAATCCTACGTTGTTAACTTGAAGGAGCCTAGAATGGTAAATAAGTGAAATACAAGGCAGAATACACTTGAAATAGAGGAATAAACACATTAACCAGCTTTGGAAAACCTTACACTTCAGGGAAATGTATTATTAAACTCTATAACGTAGTTGAGAAACAATGTTCCCGAGTTTTCCAGGTTCATAACCGTGTTTAGGTAGTTGTTTGTAGATGTTCCCAATGTTTATACCTGGTCAAGAAGGCCTAATGTTAGAAACTACAAGAAAATATCAGTAACTCTGGCAAAATGACAATAAATACATGAGAATTAGCATAGAACATGTATAAAAAACTTCTCCAACTGAGTTGTTGGTGTAGAAAAGGTATCTTAGATCCAGGAATTACAGAATTCGAGTTTAGAGCACATTTAACAGTGTGTGAATCCTACGTTGTTAACTTGAAGGAGCCTAGAATGGTAAATGTGTGAAATACAAAGCAGAATACACTTGAAATGGAAGAATAAACACATTAACCAGCTTGGAAAGCCTAACACTTCCATAACATAGTTGAGAGACAATCAATGTTCCTAAGCTTTTCAGGTTCATTACAGTGTTTAGATAGTTGTTTGTTCATGTTCCCAATGTTTATACCTGAACAAGAAGGCCTTATCTTAGAAACTACAAGAAAACATCAGTAACTCTGGCAAAATGACAATAAATACATGAGAACTAGCATAGAACATGTATAAAACACTTCTCCAACTGAGTTGTTCCTTTAGAAAAGGTATCTTAGATCCAGGAATTACAGAATTCGAGTTTAGAGCACATTAAACAGTGTATGAATCCTACGTTTTTAACTTGAAGGAGCCTATAATGGTAAAAGTGTGAAATAGAAGGCAGAGTACACTTGAAATAGAGAAATAAACCCCTTTCGCATCTTTGGAAAGACTAACAATTCTATAACATAGTAGAGAGACAATCAATATTCCTAAGCTTTTCAGGTTCATTACAGTGTTTAGATAGTTGTTTGTACATGTTCCCAATGTTTATACCTGAACAAGAAGGCCTAATCTTAGAAACTACAAAAAACATCAGTAACTCTGGCAAAATGACAATAAATACATGAGAACTAGCATAGAACATGTATAAAACACTTCTCCAACTGAGTTTTTCGTGTAGAAAGGGTATCTTAGATCCAGGAATTCCAGAATTCGAGTTTAGAGCACATTAAAAAGTGTATGAATCCTACGTTGTTAACTTGAAGGCGCCTAGAATGGTAAATGAGTGAAATACAAGGCAGAATACACTTGAAATAGAGGAATAAACACATTAACCAGCTTTGGAAAGCCTTACACTTCAAGGAAATGTATCATTAAACTCTATAACGTAGTTGAGAGACAATGTTCCCGAGTTTTCCAGGTTCATAACCGTGTTTAGGTAGTTGTTTGTAGATGTTCCCAATGTTTATACCTGGGCAAGAAGGCCTTATCTTAGAAACTACAAGAAAACATCAGTAACTCTGGCAAAATGACAATAAATACATGAGAATTAGCATAGAACATGAATAAAACACTTCTCCAACTGAGTTGTTGGTGTAGAAAAGGTATCTTAGATCCAGGAATTACAGAATTCGAGTTTAGAGCACATTTAACAGTGTGTGAATCCTACGTTGTTAACTTGAAGGAGCCTAGAATGGTAAATGTGTGAAATACAAAGCAGAATACACTTGAAATGGAAGAATAAATACATTAACCAGCTTGGAAAGCCTAACACTTCCATAACATAGTTGAGAGACAATCAATGTTCCTAAGCTTTTCAGGTTCATTACAGTGTTTAGATAGTTGTTTGTTCATGTTCCCAATGTTTATACATGAACAAGAAGGCCTTATCATAGAAACTACAAGAAAATATCAGTAACTCTGGCAAAATGACAATAAATACATGAGAATTAGCATAGAACATGTATAAAACACTTCTCCAACTGAGTTGTTGGTGTAGAAAAGGTATCTTAGATCCAGGAATTACAGAATTCGAGTTTAGAGCACATTTAACAGTGTGTGAATCCTACGTTGTTAACTTGAAGGAGCCTAGAATGGTAAATGTGTGAAATACAAAGCAGAATACACTTGAAATGGAAGAATAAATACATTAACCAGCTTGGAAAGCCTAACACTTCCATAACATAGTTGAGAGACAATCAATGTTCCTAAGCTTTTCAGGTTCATTACAGTGTTTAATAGTTGTTTGTTCATGTTCCCAATGTTTATACCTGAACAAGAAGGCCTTATCTTAGAAACTACAAGAAAACATCAGTAACTCTGGCAAAATGACAATAAATACATGAGAACTAGCATAGAACATGTATAAAACACTTCTCCAACTGAGTTGTTCCTTTAGAAAAGTTATCTTAGATCCAGGAATTACAGAATTCGAGTTTAGAACACATTAAACAGTGTATGAATCCTACGTTTTTAACTTGAAGGAGCCTAGAATGGTAAAAGTGTGAAATAGAAGGCAGAGTACACTTGAAATAGAGAAATAAACCCCTTTCTCATCTTTGGAAAGACTAACAATTCTATAACATAGTAGAGAGACAATCAATGTTCCTAAGCTTTTCAGGTTCATTACAGTGTTTAGATAGTTGTTTGTACATGTTCCCAATGTTTATACCTGAACAAGAAGGCCTAATCTTAGAAACTACAAAAAACATCAGTAACTCTGGCAAAATGACAATAAATACATGAGAACTAGCATAGAACATGTATAAAACACTTCTCCAACTGAGTTTTTCGTGTAGAAAGGGTATCTTAGATCCAGGAATTCCAGAATTCGAGTTTAGAGCACATTAAACAGTGTATGAATCCTACGTTGTTAACTTGAAGGAGCCTAGAATGGTAAATGAGTGAAATACAAGGTAGAATACACTTGAAATAGAGGAATAAACACATTAAACTGCTTTGGAAAGCCTTACACTTCACGGAAATGTATCATTAAACTCTATAACGTAGTTGAGAGACAATGTTCCCGAGTTTTCCAGGTTCATAACCGTGTTTAGGTAGTTGTTTGTAGATGTTCCCAATGTTTATACCTTGTCAAGAAGGCCTAATGTTAGAAACTACAAGAAAACATCAGTAACTCTGGCAAAATAACAATAAATACATGAGAACTAGCATAGAACATGTATAAAATACTTCTCCAACTGAGTTGTTGGTGTAGAAAAGGTATCTTAGATCCAAGAATTACAGAATTCGAGTTTAGAGCACATTTAACAGTGTGTGAATCCTACGTTGTTAACTTGAAGGAGCCTAGAATGGTAAATGAGTGAAATACAAGGCAGAATACACTTGAAATAGAGGAATAAACACATTAACCAGCTTTGGAAAACCTTACACTTCAGGGAAATGTATTATTAAACTCTATAACGTAGTTGAGAAACAATGTTCCCGAGTTTTCCAGGTTCATAACCGTGTTTAGGTAGTTGTTTGTAGATGTTCCCAATGTTTATACCTGGTCAAGAAGGCCTAATGTTAGAAACTACAAGAAAACATCAGTAACTCTGGCAAAATGACAATAAATACATGAGAATTAGCATAGAACATGTATAAAACACTTCTCCAACTGAGTTGTTGGTATAGAAAAGGTTTCTTAGATCCAGGAATTACAGAATTCGAGTTTAGAGCACATTTAACAGTGTGTGAATCCTACGTTGTTAACTTGAAGGAGCCTAGAATGGTAAATGTGTGAAATACAAAGCAGAATACACTTGAAATGGAAGAATAAATACATTAAGCAGCTTGGAAAGCCTAACACTTCCATAACATAGTTGAGAGACAATCAATGTTCCTAAGCTTTTCAGGTTCATTACAGTGTTTAGATAGTTGTTTGTTCATGTTCCCAATGTTTATACCTGAACAAGAAGGCCTTATCTTAGAAACTACAAGAAAACATCAGTAACTCTGGCAAAATGACAATAAATACATGAGAACTAGCATAGAACATGTATAAAACACTTCTCCAACTGAGTTGTTCCTGTAGAAAAGGTATCTTAGATCCAGGAATTACAGAATTCGAGTTTAGAGCACATTTAAAAGTGTGTGAATCCTAAGTTGTTAAGTTGAAAGAGCCTAGAATGGTAAATGTGTAAAATACAAAGCAGAATACACTTGAAATGGAAGAATAAACACATTAAGCAGCTTGGAAAGCCTAACACTTCCATAACATAGTTGAGAGACAATCAATGTTCCTAAGCTTTTCAGGTTCATTACAGTGTTTAGATAGTTTTTTGTTCATGTTCCCAATGTTTATACCTGAACAAGAAGGCCTAATGTTAGAAACTACAAGAAAACATCAGTAACTCTGGCAAAATGACAATAAATACATGAGAAATAGCATAGAACATGTCTAAAACACTTCTCCAACTGTGTTGTTACTGTAGAAAAGATACGTTAGATCCAGAAATTCCAAAATTCGAGTTTAGAGCATATTAAACAGTGTATGAATCCTACGCTGAAATCTTAAAGGAGCCTAGAGTGGTAAAAGTGTGAAATACAAGGTAGAGTACACTTGAAATAGAGGAATAAACCCCTTTCGCATCTTTGGAAAGACTAACAATTCTATAACATGGTTGAGAGACAATGTTCCTGAGCTTTTCAGGTTCACAACTGTGTCTAGTTAGTTGTTTGTCCACGTTCCCAATGTTTATACCTTGACAAGAAGGCCTAATGTTAGAAACTACAAGAAAACATCAGTAACTCTGGCAAAATGACAATAAATACATGAGAACTAGCATAGAACATGTATAAAACACTTCTCCAACAGAGTTGTTGGTGTAGAAAAGGAATCTTAAATCCAGGAATTACAGAATTCGAGTTTAGAGCACATTTAACAGTGTGTGAATCCTACGTTGTTAACTTGAAGGAGCCTAGAATGGTAAATGAGTGAAATACAAGGCAGAATACACTTGAAATAGAGGAATAAACACATTAACCAGCTTTGGAAAACCTTACACTTCAGGGAAATGTATTATTAAACTCTATAACGTAGTTGAGAAACAATGTTCCCGAATTTTCCAGGTTCATAACCGTGTTTAGGTAGTTGTTTGTAGATGTTCCCAATGTTTATACCTGGTCAAGAAGGCCTAATGTTAGAAACTACAAGAAAACATCAGTAACTCTGGCAAAATGACAATAAATACATGAGAATTAGCATAGAACATGTATAAAACACTTCTCCAACTGAGTTGTTGGTATAGAAAAGGTTTCTTAGATCCAGGAATTACAGAATTCGAGTTTAGAGCACATTTAACAGTGTGTGAATCCTACGTTGTTAACTTGAAGGAGCCTAGAATGGTAAATGTGTGAAATACAAAGCAGAATACACTTGAAATGGAAGAATAAATACATTAACCAGCTTGGAAAGCCTAACACTTCCATAACATAGTTGAGAGACAATCAATGTTCCTAAGCTTTTCAGGTTCATTACAGTGTTTAGATAGTTGTTTGTTCATGTTCCCAATGTTTATACCTGAACAAGAAGGCCTTATCTTAGAAACTACAAGAAAACATCAGTAACTCTGGCAAAATGACAATAAATACATGAGAACTAGCATAGAACATGTATAAAACACTTCTCCAACTGAGTTGTTCCTTTAGAAAAGATATCTTAGATCCAGGAATTACAGAATTCGAGTTTAGAGCACATTAAACAGTGTATGAATCCTACGTTTTTAACTTGAAGGAGCCTAGAATGGTAAAAGTGTGAAATAGAAGGCAGAGTACACTTGAAATAGAGAAATAAACCCCTTTCGCATCTTTGGAAAGACTAACAATTCTATAACATAGTAGAGAGACAATCAATATTCCTAAGCTTTTCAGGTTCATTACAGTGTTTAGATAGTTGTTTGTACATGTTCCCAATGTTTATACCTGAACAAGAAGGCCTAATCTTAGAAACTACAAAAAACATCAGTAACTCTGGCAAAATGACAATAAATACATGAGAACTAGCATAGAACATGTATAAAACACTTCTCCAACTGAGTTTTTCGTGTAGAAAGGGTATCTTAGATCCAGGAATTCCAGAATTCGAGTTTAGAGCACATTAAAAAGTGTATGAATCCTACGTTGTTAACTTGAAGGCGCCTAGAATGGTAAATGAGTGAAATACAAGGCAGAATACACTTGAAATAGAGGAATAAACACATTAACCAGCTTTGGAAAGCCTTACACTTCAAGGAAATGTATCATTAAACTCTATAACGTAGTTGAGAGACAATGTTCCCGAGTTTTCCAGGTTCATAACCGTGTTTAGGTAGTTGTTTGTAGATGTTCCCAATGTTTATACCTGGTCAAGAAGGCCTAATGTTAGAAACTACAAGAAAACATCAGTAACTCTGGCAAAAAGACAATAAATACATGAGAATTAGCATAGAACATGTATAAAACACTTCTCCAACTGAGTTGTTGGTATAGAAAAGGTTTCTTAGATCCAGGAATTACAGAATTCGAGTTTAGAGCACATTTAACAGTGTGTGAATCCTACGTTGTTAACTTGAAGGAGCCTAGAATGGTAAATGTGTGAAATACAAAGCAGAATACACTTGAAATGGAAGAATAAATACATTAACCAGCTTGGAAAGCCTAACACTTCCATAACATAGTTGAGAGACAATCAATGTTCCTAAGCTTTTCAGGTTCATTACAGGGTTTAGATAGTTGTTTGTTCATGTTCCCAATGTTTATACCTGAACAAGAAGGCCTTATCTTAGAAACTACAAGAAAACATCAGTAACTCTGGCAAAATGACAATAAATACATGAGAACTAGCATCGAACATGTATAAAACACTTCTCCAACTGAGTTGTTCGTGTAGAAAAGGTATCTTAGATCTAGGAATTCCAGAATTCGAGTTTAGAGCACATTAAACAGTGTATGAATCCTACGTTGTTAACTTGAAGGAGCCTAGAATGGTAAATGAGTGAAATACAAGGTAGAATACACTTGAAATAGAGGAATAAACACATTAACCTGCTTTGGAAAGCCTTACACTTCACGGAAATGTATCATTAAACTCTATAACGTAGTTGAGAGACAATGTTCCCGAGTTTTCCAGGTTCATAACCGTGTTTAGGTAGTTGTTTGTAGATGTTCCCAATGTTTATACCTTGTCAAGAAGGCCTAATGTTAGAAACTAAAGAAAACATCAGTAACTCTGGCAAAATAACAATAAATACATGAGAACTAGCATAGAACATGTATAAAATACTTCTCCAACTGAGTTGTTGGTGTAGAAAAGGTATCTTAGATCCAGGAATTACAGAATTCGAGTTTAGAGCACATTTAACAGTGTGTGAATCCTACGTTGTTAACTTGAAGGAGCCTAGAATGGTAAATGAGTGAAATACAAGGCAGAATACACTTGAAATAGAGGAATAAACACATTAACCAGCTTTGGAAAACCTTACACTTCAGGGAAATGTATTATTAAACTCTATAACGTAGTTGAGAAACAATGTTCCCGAGTTTTCCAGGTTCATAACCGTGTTTAGGTAGTTGTTTGTAGATGTTCCCAATGTTTATACCTGGTCAAGAAGGCCTAATGTTAGAAACTACAAGAAAACATCAGTAACTCTGGCAAAATGACAATAAATACATGAGAATTAGCATAGAACATGTATAAAACACTTCTCCAACTGAGTTGTTGTTATAGAAAAGGTTTCTTAGATCCAGGAATTACAGAATTTGAGTTTAGAGCACATTTAACAGTGTGTGAATCCTACGTTGTTAACTTGAAGGAGCCTAGAATGGTAAATGTGTGAAATACAAAGCAGAATACACTTGAAATGGAAGAATAAATACATTAACCAGCTTGGAAAGCCTAACACTTCCATAACATAGTTGAGAGACAATCAATGTTCCTAAGCTTTTCAGGTTCATTACAGTGTTTAGATAGTTGTTTGTTCATGTTCCCAATGTTTATACCTGAACAAGAAGGCCTTATCTTAGATACTACAAGAAAACATCAGTAACTCTGGCAAAATGACAATAAATACATGAGAACTAGCATAGAACATGTATAAAACACTTCTCCAACGGAGTTGTTCCTGTAGAAAAGGTATCTTAGATCCAGGAATTACAGAATTCGAGTTTAGAGCACATTTAAAAGTGTGTGAATCCTAAGTTGTTAAGTTGAAAGAGCCTAGAATGGTAAATGTGTAAAATACAAAGCAGAATACACTTGAAATGGAAGAATAAACACATTAAGCAGCTTGGAAAGCCTCACACTTCCATAACATAGTTGAGAGACAATCAATGTTCCTAAGCTTTTCAGGTTCATTACAGTGTTTAGATAGTTGTTTGTTCATGTTCCCAATGTTTATACCTGAACAAGAAGGCCTAATGTTAGAAACTACAAGAAAACATCAGTAACTCTGGCAAAATGACAATAAATACATGAGAAATAGCATAGAACATGTCTAAAACACTTCTCCAACTGTGTTGTTACTGTAGAAAAGATACGTTAGATCCAGAAATTCCAAAATTCGAGTTTAGAGCATATTAAACAGTGTATGAATCCTACGCTGAAATCTTAAAGGAGCCTAGAGTGGTAAAAGTGTGAAATACAAGGTAGAGTACACTTGAAATAGAGGAATAAACCCCTTTCGCATCTTTGGAAAAACTAACAATTCTATAACATGGTTGAGAGACAATGTTCCTGAGCTTTTCAGGTTCACAACTGTGTCTAGTTAGTTGTTTGTCCACGTTCCCAATGTTTATACCTTGACAAGAAGGCCTAATGTTAGAAACTACAAGAAAACATCAGTAACTCTGGCAAAATGACAATAAATACATGAGAACTAGCATAGAACTTGTATAAAACACTTCTCCAACTGAGTTGTTCCTTTAGAAAAGGTATCTTAGATCCAGGAATTACAGAATTCGAGTTTAGAGCACATTAAACAGTGTATGAATCCTACGTTTTTAACTTGAAGGAGCCTAGAATGGTAAAAGTGTGAAATAGAAGGCAGAGTACACTTGAAATAGAGAAATAAACCCCTTTCGCATCTTTGGAAAGACTAACAATTCTATAACATAGTAGAGAGACAATCAATATTCCTAAGCTTTTCAGGTTCATTACAGTGTTTAGATAGTTGTTTGTACATGTTCCCAATGTTTATACCTGAACAAGAAGGCCTAATCTTAGAAACTACAAAAAACATCAGTAACTCTGGCAAAATGACAATAAATACATGAGAACTAGCATAGAACATGTATAAAACACTTCTCCAACTGAGTTTTTCGTGTAGAAAGGGTATCTTAGATCCAGGAATTCCAGAATTCGAGTTTAGAGCACATTAAAAAGTGTATGAATCCTACTTTGTTAACTTGAAGGCGCCTAGAATGGTAAATGAGTGAAATACAAGGCAGAATACACTTGAAATAGAGGAATAAACACATTAACCAGCTTTGGAAAGCCTTACACTTCAAGGAAATGTATCATTAAACTCTATAACGTAGTTGAGAGACAATGTTCCCGAGTTTTCCAGGTTCATAACCGTGTTTAGGTAGTTGTTTGTAGATGTTCCCAATGTTTATACCTGGTCAAGAAGGCCTAATGTTAGAAACTACAAGAAAACATCAGTAACTCTGGCAAAAAGACAATAAATACATGAGAATTAGCATAGAACATGTATAAAACACTTCTCCAACTGAGTTGTTGGTATAGAAAAGGTTTCTTAGATCCAGGAATTACAGAATTCGAGTTTAGAGCACATTTAACAGTGTGTGAATCCTACGTTGTTAACTTGAAGGAGCCTAGAATGGTAAATGTGTGAAATACAAAGCAGAATACACTTGAAATGGAAGAATAAATACATTAACCAGCTTGGAAAGCCTAACACTTCCATAACATAGTTGAGAGACAATCAATGTTCCTAAGCTTTTCAGGTTCATTACAGGGTTTAGATAGTTGTTTGTTCATGTTCCCAATGTTTATACCTGAACAAGAAGGCCTTATCTTAGAAACTACAAGAAAACATCAGTAACTCTGGCAAAATGACAATAAATACATGAGAACTAGCATAGAACATGTATAAAACACTTCTCCAACGGAGTTGTTCCTGTAGAAAAGGTATCTTAGATCCAGGAATTACAGAATTCGAGTTTAGAGCACATTTAAAAGTGTGTGAATCCTAAGTTGTTAAGTTGAAAGAGCCTAGAATGGTAAATGTGTAAAATACAAAGCAGAATACACTTGAAATGGAAGAATAAATACATTAACCAGCTTGGAAAGCCTCACACTTCCATAACATAGTTGAGAGACAATCAATGTTCCTAAGCTTTTCAGGTTCATTACAGTGTTTAGATAGTTGTTTGTTCATGTTCCCAATGTTTATACCTGAACAAGAAGGCCTAATGTTAGAAACTACAAGAAAACATCAGTAACTCTGGCAAAATGACAATAAATACATGAGAAATAGCATAGAACATGTCTAAAACACTTCTCCAACTGTGTTGTTACTGTAGAAAAGATACGTTAGATCCAGAAATTCCAAAATTCGAGTTTAGAGCATATTAAACAGTGTATGAATCCTACGCTGAAATCTTAAAGGAGCCTAGAGTGTTAAAAGTGTGAAATACAAGGTAGAGTACACTTGAAATAGAGGAATAAACCCCTTTCGCATCTTTGGAAAAACTAACAATTCTATAACATGGTTGAGAGACAATGTTCCTGAGCTTTTCAGGTTCACAACTGTGTCTAGTTAGTTGTTTGTCCACGTTCCCAATGTTTATACCTTGACAAGAAGGCCTAATGTTAGAAACTACAAGAAAACATCAGTAACTCTGGCAAAATGACAATAAATACATGAGAACTAGCATAGAACTTGTATAAAACACTTCTCCAACTGAGTTGTTCCTTTAGAAAAGGTATCTTAGATCCAGGAATTACAGAATTCGAGTTTAGAGCACATTAAACAGTGTATGAATCCTACGTTTTTAACTTGAAGGAGCCTAGAATGGTAAAAGTGTGAAATAGAAGGCAGAGTACACTTGAAATAGAGAAATAAACCCCTTTCGCATCTTTGGAAAGACTAACAATTCTATAACATAGTAGAGAGACAATCAATATTCCTAAGCTTTTCAGGTTCATTACAGTGTTTAGATAGTTGTTTGTACATGTTCCCAATGTTTATACCTGAACAAGAAGGCCTAATCTTAGAAACTACAAAAAACATCAGTAACTCTGGCAAAATGACAATAAATACATGAGAACTAGCATAGAACATGTATAAAACACTTCTCCAACTGAGTTTTTCGTGTAGAAAGGGTATCTTAGATCCAGGAATTCCAGAATTCGAGTTTAGAGCACATTAAAAAGTGTATGAATCCTACTTTGTTAACTTGAAGGCGCCTAGAATGGTAAATGAGTGAAATACAAGGCAGAATACACTTGAAATAGAGGAATAAACACATTAACCAGCTTTGGAAAGCCTTACACTTCAAGGAAATGTATCATTAAACTCTATAACGTAGTTGAGAGACAATGTTCCCGAGTTTTCCAGGTTCATAACCGTGTTTAGGTAGTTGTTTGTAGATGTTCCCAATGTTTATACCTGGTCAAGAAGGCCTAATGTTAGAAACTACAAGAAAACATCAGTAACTCTGGCAAAAAGACAATAAATACATGAGAATTAGCATAGAACATGTATAAAACACTTCTCCAACTGAGTTGTTGGTATAGAAAAGGTTTCTTAGATCCAGGAATTACAGAATTCGAGTTTAGAGCACATTTAACAGTGTGTGAATCCTACGTTGTTAACTTGAAGGAGCCTAGAATGGTAAATGTGTGAAATACAAAGCAGAATACACTTGAAATGGAAGAATAAATACATTAACCAGCTTGGAAAGCCTAACACTTCCATAACATAGTTGAGAGACAATCAATGTTCCTAAGCTTTTCAGGTTCATTACAGGGTTTAGATAGTTGTTTGTTCATGTTCCCAATGTTTATACCTGAACAAGAAGGCCTTATCTTAGAAACTACAAGAAAACATCAGTAACTCTGGCAAAATGACAATAAATACATGAGAACTAGCATAGAACATGTATAAAACACTTCTCCAACTGAGTTGTTCGTGTAGAAAAGGTATCTTAGATCTAGGAATTCCAGAATTCGAGTTTAGAGCACATTAAACAGTGTATGAATCCTACGTTGTTAACTTGAAGGAGCCTAGAATGGTAAATGAGTGAAATACAAGGTAGAATACACTTGAAATAGAGGAATAAACACATTAACCTGCTTTGGAAAGCCTTACACTTCACGGAAATGTATCATTAAACTCTATAACGTAGTTGAGAGACAATGTTCCCGAGTTTTCCAGGTTCATAACCGTGTTTAGGTAGTTGTTTGTAGATGTTCCCAATGTTTATACCTTGTCAAGAAGGCCTAATGTTAGAAACTAAAGAAAACATCAGTAACTCTGGCAAAATAACAATAAATACATGAGAACTAGCATAGAACATGTATAAAATACTTCTCCAACTGAGTTGTTGGTGTAGAAAAGGTATCTTAGATCCAGGAATTACAGAATTCGAGTTTAGAGCACATTTAACAGTGTGTGAATCCTACGTTGTTAACTTGAAGGAGCCTAGAATGGTAAATGAGTGAAATACAAGGCAGAATACACTTGAAATAGAGGAATAAACACATTAACCAGCTTTGGAAAACCTTACACTTCAGGGAAATGTATTATTAAACTCTATAACGTAGTTGAGAAACAATGTTCCCGAGTTTTCCAGGTTCATAACCGTGTTTAGGTAGTTGTTTGTAGATGTTCCCAATGTTTATACCTGGTCAAGAAGGCCTAATGTTAGAAATTACAAGAAAACATCAGTAACTCTGGCAAAATGACAATAAATACATGAGAATTAGCATAGAACATGTATAAAACACTTCTCCAACTGAGTTGTTGTTATAGAAAAGGTTTCTTAGATCCAGGAATTACAGAATTTGAGTTTAGAGCACATTTAACAGTGTGTGAATCCTACGTTGTTAACTTGAAGGAGCCTAGAATGGTAAATGTGTGAAATACAAAGCAGAATACACTTGAAATGGAAGAATAAATACATTAACCAGCTTGGAAAGCCTAACACTTCCATAACATAGTTGAGAGACAATCAATGTTCCTAAGCTTTTCAGGTTCATTACAGTGTTTAGATAGTTGTTTGTTCATGTTCCCAATGTTTATACCTGAACAAGAAGGCCTTATCTTAGAATCTACAAGAAAACATCAGTAACTCTGGCAAAATGACAATAAATACATGAGAACTAGCATAGAACATGTATAAAACACTTCTCCAACGGAGTTGTTCCTGTAGAAAAGGTATCTTAGATCCAGGAATTACAGAATTCGAGTTTAGAGCACATTTAAAAGTGTGTGAATCCTAAGTTGTTAAGTTGAAAGAGCCTAGAATGGTAAATGTGTAAAATACAAAGCAGAATACACTTGAAATGGAAGAATAAACACATTAAGCAGCTTGGAAAGCCTCACACTTCCATAACATAGTTGAGAGACAATCAATGTTCCTAAGCTTTTCAGGTTCATTACAGTGTTTAGATAGTTGTTTGTTCATGTTCCCAATGTTTATACCTGAACAAGAAGGCCTAATGTTAGAAACTACAAGAAAACATCAGTAACTCTGGCAAAATGACAATAAATACATGAGAAATAGCATAGAACATGTCTAAAACACTTCTCCAACTGTGTTGTTACTGTAGAAAAGATACGTTAGATCCAGAAATTCCAAAATTCGAGTTTAGAGCATATTAAACAGTGTATGAATCCTACGCTGAAATCTTAAAGGAGCCTAGAGTGGTAAAAGTGTGAAATACAAGGTAGAGTACACTTGAAATAGAGGAATAAACCCCTTTCGCATCTTTGGAAAAACTAACAATTCTATAACATGGTTGAGAGACAATGTTCCTGAGCTTTTCAGGTTCACAACTGTGTCTAGTTAGTTGTTTGTCCACGTTCCCAATGTTTATACCTTGACAAGAAGGCCTAATGTTAGAAACTACAAGAAAACATCAGTAACTCTGGCAAAATGACAATAAATACATGAGAACTAGCATAGAACTTGTATAAAACACTTCTCCAACTGAGTTGTTCCTTTAGAAAAGGTATCTTAGATCCAGGAATTACAGAATTCGAGTTTAGAGCACATTAAACAGTGTATGAATCCTACGTTTTTAACTTGAAGGAGCCTAGAATGGTAAAAGTGTGAAATAGAAGGCAGAGTACACTTGAAATAGAGAAATAAACCCCTTTCGCATCTTTGGAAAGACTAACAATTCTATAACATAGTAGAGAGACAATCAATATTCCTAAGCTTTTCAGGTTCATTACAGTGTTTAGATAGTTGTTTGTACATGTTCCCAATGTTTATACCTGAACAAGAAGGCCTAATCTTAGAAACTACAAAAAACATCAGTAACTCTGGCAAAATGACAATAAATACATGAGAACTAGCATAGAACATGTATAAAACACTTCTCCAACTGAGTTTTTCGTGTAGAAAGGGTATCTTAGATCCAGGAATTCCAGAATTCGAGTTTAGAGCACATTAAAAAGTGTATGAATCCTACGTTGTTAACTTGAAGGCGCCTAGAATGGTAAATGAGTGAAATACAAGGCAGAATACACTTGAAATAGAGGAATAAACACATTAACCAGCTTTGGAAAGCCTTACACTTCAAGGAAATGTATCATTAAACTCTATAACGTAGTTGAGAGACAATGTTCCCGAGTTTTCCAGGTTCATAACCGTGTTTAGGTAGTTGTTTGTAGATGTTCCCAATGTTTATACCTGGTCAAGAAGGCCTAATGTTAGAAACTACAAGAAAACATCAGTAACTCTGGCAAAAAGACAATAAATACATGAGAATTAGCATAGAACATGTATAAAACACTTCTCCAACTGAGTTGTTGGTATAGAAAAGGTTTCTTAGATCCAGGAATTACAGAATTCGAGTTTAGAGCACATTTAACAGTGTGTGAATCCTACGTTGTTAACTTGAAGGAGCCTAGAATGGTAAATGTGTGAAATACAAAGCAGAATACACTTGAAATGGAAGAATAAATACATTAACCAGCTTGGAAAGCCTAACACTTCCATAACATAGTTGAGAGACAATCAATGTTCCTAAGCTTTTCAGGTTCATTACAGGGTTTAGATAGTTGTTTGTTCATGTTCCCAATGTTTATACCTGAACAAGAAGGCCTTATCTTAGAAACTACAAGAAAACATCAGTAACTCTGGCAAAATGACAATAAATACATGAGAACTAGCATAGAACATGTATAAAACACTTCTCCAACTGAGTTGTTCGTGTAGAAAAGGTATCTTAGATCTAGGAATTCCAGAATTCGAGTTTAGAGCACATTAAACAGTGTATGAATCCTACGTTGTTAACTTGAAGGAGCCTAGAATAGTAAATGAGTGAAATACAAGGTAGAATACACTTGAAATAGAGGAATAAACACATTAACCTGCTTTGGAAAGCCTTACACTTCACGGAAATGTATCATTAAACTCTATAACGTAGTTGAGAGACAATGTTCCCGAGTTTTCCAGGTTCATAACCGTGTTTAGGTAGTTGTTTGTAGATGTTCCCAATGTTTATACCTTGTCAAGAAGGCCTAATGTTAGAAACTAAAGAAAACATCAGTAACTCTGGCAAAATAACAATAAATACATGAGAACTAGCATAGAACATGTATAAAATACTTCTCCAACTGAGTTGTTGGTGTAGAAAAGGTATCTTAGATCCAGGAATTACAGAATTCGAGTTTAGAGCACATTTAACAGTGTGTGAATCCTACGTTGTTAACTTGAAGGAGCCTAGAATGGTAAATGAGTGAAATACAAGGCAGAATACACTTGAAATAGAGGAATAAACACATTAACCAGCTTTGGAAAACCTTACACTTCAGGGAAATGTATTATTAAACTCTATAACGTAGTTGAGAAACAATGTTCCCGAGTTTTCCAGGTTCATAACCGTGTTTAGGTAGTTGTTTGTAGATGTTCCCAATGTTTATACCTGGTCAAGAAGGCCTAATGTTAGAAACTACAAGAAAACATCAGTAACTCTGGCAAAATGACAATAAATACATGAGAATTAGCATAGAACATGTATAAAACACTTCTCCAACTGAGTTGTTGTTATAGAAAATTTTTCTTAGATCCAGGAATTACAGAATTTGAGTTTAGAGCACATTTAACAGTGTGTGAATCCTACGTTGTTAACTTGAAGGAGCCTAGAATGGTAAATGTGTGAAATACAAAGCAGAATACACTTGAAATGGAAGAATAAATACATTAACCAGCTTGGAAAGCCTAACACTTCCATAACATAGTTGAGAGACAATCAATGTTCCTAAGCTTTTCAGGTTCATTACAGTGTTTAGATAGTTGTTTGTTCATGTTCCCAATGTTTATACCTGAACAAGAAGGCCTTATCTTAGAAACTACAAGAAAACATCAGTAACTCTGGCAAAATGACAATAAATACATGAGAACTAGCATAGAACATGTATAAAACACTTCTCCAACGGAGTTGTTCCTGTAGAAAAGGTATCTTAGATCCAGGAATTACAGAATTCGAGTTTAGAGCACATTTAAAAGTGTGTGAATCCTAAGTTGTTAAGTTGAAAGAGCCTAGAATGGTAAATGTGTAAAATACAAAGCAGAATACACTTGAAATGGAAGAATAAACACATTAAGCAGCTTGGAAAGCCTCACACTTCCATAACATAGTTGAGAGACAATCAATGTTCCTAAGCTTTTCAGGTTCATTACAGTGTTTAGATAGTTGTTTGTTCATGTTCCCAATGTTTATACCTGAACAAGAAGGCCTAATGTTAGAAACTACAAGAAAACATCAGTAACTCTGGCAAAATGACAATAAATACATGAGAAATAGCATAGAACATGTCTAAAACACTTCTCCAACTGTGTTGTTACTGTAGAAAAGATACGTTAGATCCAGAAATTCCAAAATTCGAGTTTAGAGCATATTAAACAGTGTATGAATCCTACGCTGAAATCTTAAAGGAGCCTAGAGTGGTAAAAGTGTGAAATACAAGGTAGAGTACACTTGAAATAGAGGAATAAACCCCTTTCGCATCTTTGGAAAAACTAACAATTCTATAACATGGTTGAGAGACAATGTTCCTGAGCTTTTCAGGTTCACAACTGTGTCTAGTTAGTTGTTTGTCCACGTTCCCAATGTTTATACCTTGACAAGAAGGCCTAATGTTAGAAACTACAAGAAAACATCAGTAACTCTGGCAAAATGACAATAAATACATGAGAACTAGCATAGAACTTGTATAAAACACTTCTCCAACTGAGTTGTTCCTTTAGAAAAGGTATCTTAGATCCAGGAATTACAGAATTCGAGTTTAGAGCACATTAAACAGTGTATGAATCCTACGTTTTTAACTTGAAGGAGCCTAGAATGGTAAAAGTGTGAAATAGAAGGCAGAGTACACTTGAAATAGAGAAATAAACCCCTTTCGCATCTTTGGAAAGACTAACAATTCTATAACATAGTAGAGAGACAATCAATATTCCTAAGCTTTTCAGGTTCATTACAGTGTTTAGATAGTTGTTTGTACATGTTCCCAATGTTTATACCTGAACAAGAAGGCCTAATCTTAGAAACTACAAAAAACATCAGTAACTCTGGCAAAATGACAATAAATACATGAGAACTAGCATAGAACATGTATAAAACACTTCTCCAACTGAGTTTTTCGTGTAGAAAGGGTATCTTAGATCCAGGAATTCCAGAATTCGAGTTTAGAGCACATTAAAAAGTGTATGAATCCTACGTTGTTAACTTGAAGGCGCCTAGAATGGTAAATGAGTGAAATACAAGGCCGAATACACTTGAAATAGAGGAATAAACACATTAACCAGCTTTGGAAAGCCTTACACTTCAAGGAAATGTATCATTAAACTCTATAACGTAGTTGAGAGACAATGTTCCCGAGTTTTCCAGGTTCATAACCGTGTTTAGGTAGTTGTTTGTAGATGTTCCCAATGTTTATACCTGGGCAAGAAGGCCTAATGTTAGAAACTACAAGAAAACATCAGTAACTCTGGCAAAATGACAATAAATACATGAGAATTAGCATAGAACATGAATAAAACACTTCTCCAACTGAGTTGTTGGTGTAGAAAAGGTATCTTAGATCCAGGAATTACAGAATTCGAGTTTAGAGCACATTTAACAGTGTGTGAATCGTACGTTGTTAACTTGAAGGAGCCTAGAATGGTAAATGTGTGAAATACAAAGCAGAAATCACTTGAAATGGAAGAATAAACACATTAACCAGCTTGGAAAGCCTAACACTTCCATAACATAGTTGAGAGACAATCAATGTTCCTAAGCATTTCAGGTTTATTATGGTGTTTACATAGTTGTTTGTTCATGTTCCCAATGTTTATACCTGAACAAGAAGGCCTAATCTTAGAAACTACAAGAAAACATCAGTAACTCTGGCAAAATGACAATAAATACATGAGAACTAGCATAGAACATGTATAAAACACTTCTCCAACTGAGTTGTTCGTGTAGAAAAGATATCTTAGATCCAGGAATTCCAGAATTCGAGTTTAAAGCACATTAAACAGTGTATGAATCCTACGTTGTTAACTTGAAGGAGCCTAGAATGGTAAATGAGTGAAATACAAGGCAGAATACACTTGAAATAGAGGAATAAACACATTAACCTGCTTTGGAAAGCCTTACACTTCACGGAAATGTATCATTAAACTCTATAACGTAGTTGAGAGACAATGTTCCGGAGTTTTCCAGGTTCATAACCGTGTTTAGATAGTTGTTTGTTCATGTTCCCAATGTTTATACCTGAACAAGAAGGCCTAATCTTAGAAACTACAAGAAAACATCAGTAACTCTGGCAAAATGACAATAAATATATGAGAACTAGCATAGAACATGTATAAAACACTTCTCCAACTGAGTTGTTCGTGTAGAAAAGCTATCTTAGATCCAGGAATTCCAGAATTTGAGTTTAGACCACATTAAACAGTGTATGAATCCTACGTTGTTAACTTGAAGGAGCCTAGAATGGTAAATGAGTGAAATACAAGGCAGAATACACTTGAAATAGAGGAATAAACACATTAACCTGCTTTGGAAAGCCTTACACTTCACGGAAATGTATCATTAAACTCTATAACGTAGTTGAGAGACAATGTTCCCGAGTTTTCCAGGTTCATAACCGTGTTTAGGTAGTTGTTTGTAGATGTTCCCAATGCTTATACCTGGTCAAGAAGGCCTAATGTTAGAATCTACAAGAAAACATCAGTAACTCTGGCAAAATGACCATAAATACATGAGAACTAGCATAGAACATGTATAAAACACTTCTCCAACTGAGTTGTTCGTGTAGAAAAGGTATCTTAGATCCAGAAATTACAGAATCCGAGTTTAGAGCACATTTAACAGTGTGTGAATCCTACGTTGTTAACTTGAAGGAGCCTAGAATGGTAAATGTGTGAAATACAAAGCAGAAATCACTTGAAATGGAAGAATAAACACATTAACCAGCTTGGAAAGCCTAACACTTCCATAACATAGTTGAGAGACAATCAATGTTGCTAAGCTTTTCAGGTTCATTACAGTGTTTAGATAGTTGTTTGTTCATGTTCCCAATGTTTATACCTGAACAAGAAGCCTAATGTTAGAAACTATAAGAAAACATCAGTAACTCTGGCAAAATGACAATAAATACATGAGAACTAGCATAGAACATGTATAAAACACTTCTCCAACTGAGTTGTTCGTGTAGAAAAGGTATCTTAGATCCAGGAATTCCAGAATTCGAGTTTAAAGCACATTAAACAGTGTATGAATCCTACGTTGTTAACTTGAAGGAGCCTAGAATGGTAAATGAGTGAAATACAAGGCCGAATACACTTGCAATAGAGGAATAAACACATTAACCTGCTTTGGAAAGCCTTACACTTCACGGAAATGTATCATTAAACTCTATAACGTAGTTGACAGACAATGTTCCCGAGTTTTCCAGGTTCATAACCGTGTTTAGGTAGTTGTTTGTAGATGTTCCCAATGTTTATACCTGGTCAAGAAGGCCTAATGTTAGAAACTACAAGAAAAAATCAGTAAATCTGGCAAAATGACAATAAATACATGAGAACTAGCATAGAACATGTATAAAACACTTCTCCAACTGAGTTGTTGGTGTAGAAAAGGTATCTTAGATCCAGGAATTACGGAATTCGAGTTTAGAGCACATTTAACAGTGTGTGAATCCTACGTTGTTAACTTGAAGGAGCCTAGAATGGTAAATGTGTGAAATACAAAGCAGAAATCACTTGAAATGGAAGAATAAACACATTAACCAGCTTGGAAAGCCTAACACTTCCATAACATAGTTGAGAGACAATCAATGTTCCTAAGCTTTTCAGGTTCATTACAGTGTTTAGATAGTTGTTTGTTCATGTTCCCAATGTTTATACCTGAACAAGAAGCCTAATGTTAGAAACTACAAGAAAACATCAGTAACTTTGGCAAAATGACAATAAATACATGAGAACTAGCATAGAACATGCATAAAACACTTCTCCAACTGAGTTGTTCGTGTAGAAAAGGTATCTTAGATCCAGGAATTCCAGAATTCGAGTTTAGAGCACATTAAACGGTGTATGAATCCTACGTTGTTAACTTGAAGGAGCCTAGAATGGTAAATGAGTGAAATACAAGGCAGAATACACTTGAAATAGTGGAATAAACACATTAACCTTCTTTGGAAAGTCTTACACATCACGGAAAAGTATCATTAAACTGTATAACGTAGTAGAGAGACAATGTTCCCGAGTTTTCCAGGTTCATAACCGTGTTTAGATAGTTGTTTGTAGATGTTCCCAATGTTTATACCTGGTCAAGAAGGCCTAATGTTAGAAACTACAAGAAAACATCAGTAACTCTGGCAAAATGACAATAAATACATGAGAACTAGCATAGAACATGTATAAAACACTTCTCCAACTGAGTCGTTGGTGTAGAAAAGGTATCTTAGATCCAGGAATTACAGAATTCGAGTTTAGAGCACATTTAACAGTGTTTGAATCCTACGTTGTTAACTTGAAGGAGCCTAGAATGGTAAATGTGTGAAATACAAAGCAGAATACACTTGTATTGGAAGAATAAACACATTAACCAGCTTGGAAAGCCTAACACTTCCATAACATAGTTGAGAGACAATCAATGTTCCTAAGCTTTTCAGGTTTATTATGGTGTTTAGATAGTTGTTTGTTCATGTTCCCAATGTTTATACCTGAACAAGAAGGCCTAATCTTAGAAACTACAAGAAAACATCAGTAACTCTGGCAAAATGACAATAAATACATGAGAACTAGCATAGAACATGTATAAAACACTTCTCCAACTGAGTTGTTCGTGTAGAAAAGGTATCTTAGATCCAGGAATTCCAGAATTCGAGTTTAAAGCACATTAAACAGTGTATGAATCCTACGTTGTTAACTTGAAGGAGCCTAGAATGGTAAATGAGTGAAATACAAGGCAGAATACACTTGCAATAGAGGAATAAACACATTAACCTGCTTTGGAAAGCCTTACACCTCACGGAAATGTATCATTAAACTCTATAACGTAGTTGAGAGACAATGTTCACGAGTTTTCCAGGTTCATAACCGTGTTTAGGTAGTTGTTTGTAGATGTTCCCAATGCTTATACCTGGTCAAGAAGGCCTAATGTTAGAAACTACAAGAAAACATCAGTAACTCTGGCAAAATGACAATAAATACATGAGAACTAGCATAGAACATGTATAAAACACTTCTCCAACTGAGTTGTTCGTGTAGAAAAGGTATCTTAGATCCAGGAATTCCAGAATTCGAGTTTAAAGCACATTAAACAGTGTATGAATCCTACGTTGTTAACTTGAAGGAGCCTAGAATGGTAAATGTGTGAAATACAAAGCAGAATACACTTGAAATGGAAGAATAAACACATTAACCAGCTTGGAAAGCCTAACACTTCCATAACATAGTTGAGAGACAATCAATGTTCCTAAGCTTTTCAGGGTCATTACAGTGTTTAGATAGTTGTTTGTTCATGTTCCCAATGTTTATACCTGAACAAAAAGCCTAATCTTAGAAACTACAAGAAAACATCAGTAACTCTGGCAAAATGACAATAAATACAAGAGAACTAGCATAGAACATGTATAAAAAACTTCTCCAACTGAGGTGTTCGTGTAGAAAAGGTATCTTAGATCCAGGAATTCCAGAATTCGAGTTTAGAGCACATTAAACAGTGTATGAATCCTACGTTGTTAACTTGAAGGAGCCTAGAATGGTAAATGAGTGAAATACAAGGCAGAATACACTTGAAATGGAAGAATAAACACATTAACCAGCTTGGAAAGCCTAACAATTCCATAACATAGTTGAGAGACAATCAATGTTCCTAAGCTTTTCAGGTTCATTACAGTGTTTAGATAGTTGTTTGTTCATGTTCCCAATGTTTATACCTGAACAAGAAGCCTAATGTTAGAAACTACAAGAAAACATCAGTAACTCTGGCAAAATGACAATAAATACATGAGAACTAGAATAGAACATGTATAAAACACTTCTCCAACTGAGTTGTTCATGTAGAAAAGGTATCTTAGATCCAGGAATTCCAGAATTCGAGTTTAGAGCACATTAAACAGTGTATGAATCCTACGTTGTTAACTTGAAGGAGCCTAGAATGGTAAATGAGTGAAATACAAGGCAGAATACACTTGAAATAGAGGAATAAACACATTAACCTGCTTTGGAAAGCCTTACACTTCACGGAAATGTATCCTTAAACTCTATAACCTAGGTTAGAGACAATGTTCCCGAGTTTTCCAGGTTCATAACCGTGTTTAGGTAGTTGTTTGTAGATGTTCCCAATGTTTATACCTGGTCAAGAAGGCCTAATGTTAGAAACTACAAGAAAACATCAGTAACTCTGGCAAAATGACAATAAATACATGACAACTAGCATAGAACATGTATAAAACACTTCTACAACTGAGCTGTTGGTGTAGAAAAGGTATCTTAGATCCAGGAATTACAGAATTCGAGTTTAGAGCACATTTAACAGTGTGTGAATCCTACGTTGTTAACTTGAAGGAGCCTAGAATGGTAAATGTGTAAAATACAAAGCAGAATACACTTGAAATGGAAGAATAAACACATTAACCAGCTTGGAAATCCTAACACTTCCATAACATAGTTGAGAGACAATCAATGTTCCTAAGCTTTTCAGGTTCATTACAGTGTTTAGATAGTTGTTTGTTCATGTTCCCAATGTTTATACCTGAACAAGAAGGCCTAATCTTAGAAACTACAAGAAAACATCAGTAACTCTGGCAAAATGACAATAAATACATGAGAACTAGCATAGAACATGTATAAAAAACTTCTCCAACTGAGTTGTTCGTGTAGAAAAGGTATCTTAGATCCAGGAATTCCAGAATTCGAGTTTAGAGCACATTAAACAGTGTATGAATCCTACGTTGTTAACTTGAAGGAGCCTAGAATGGTAAATGTGTGAAATACAAAGCAGAATACACTTGATATTGAAGAATAAACACATTAACCAGCTTGGAAAGCCTAACACTTCCATAACATAGTTGAGAGACAATCAATGTTCCTCAGCTTTTCAGGGTCATTACAGTGTTTAGATAGTTGTTTGTTCATGTTCCCAATGTTTATACCTGAACAAGAACCCTAATCTTAGAAATTACAAGAAAACATCAGTAACTCTGGCAAAATGACAATAAATACAGGAGAACTAGCATAGAACATGTATAAAAAACTTCTCCAACTGAGTTGTTCGTGTAGAAAAGTTATCTTAGATCCCGGAATTCCAGAATTCGAGTTTAGAGCACATTAAACAGTGTATGAATCCTACGTTGTTAACTTGAAGGAGCCTAGAATGGTAAATGAGTGAAATACAAGGCAGAATACACTTGAAATAGAGGAATAAACACATTAACCTGCTTTGGATAGCCTTACACTTCACGGAAGTGTATCATTAAACTCTATAACGTAGTTGAGAGACAATGTTCCCGAGTTTTCCAGGTTCATAACCGTGTTTAGGTAGTTGTTTGTAGATGTTCCCAATGTTTATACCTGGTAAAGAAGGCCTAATGTTAGAATCTACAAGAAAACATCAGTAACTCTGGCAAAATGACAATAAATACATGAGAACTAGCATAGAACATGTATAAAACACTTCTCCAACTGAGTTGTTGGTGTAGAAAAGGTATCTTAGATCCAGGAATTACAGAATTCAAGTTTAGAGCACATTTAACCGTGTGTGAATCCTACGTTGTTAACTTGAAGGAGCCTAGAATGGTAAATGTGTGAAATACAAAGCAGAATACACTTGAAATGGAAGAATAAACACATTAACCAGCTTGGAAAGCCTAACACTTCCATAACATAGTTGAGAGACAATCAATGTTCCTAAGCTTTTCAGGGTCATTACAGTGTTTAGATAGTTGTTTGTTCATGTTCCCAATGTTTATACCTGAACAAGAAGGCCTAATCTTAGAAACTACAAGAAAACATCAGTAACTCTGGCAAAATGACAATAAATACATGAGAACTAGCATAGAACATGTATAAAACACTTCTCCAACTGAGTTGTTCGTGTAGAAAAGGTATCTTAGATCCAGGAATTCCAGAATTCGAGTTTAAAGCACATTAAACAGTGTATGAATCCTACGTTGTTAACTTGAAGGAGCCTAGAATGGTAAATGTGTGAAATACAAAGCAGAATACACTTGAAATGGAAGAATAAACACATTAACCAGCTTGGAAAGCCTAACACTTCCATAACATAGTTGAGAGACAATCAATGTTCCTAAGCTTTTCAGGGTCATTACAGTGTTTAGATAGTTGTTTGTTCATGTTCCCAATGTTTATACCTGAACAAAAAGCCTAATCTTAGAAACTACAAGAAAACATCAGTAACTCTGGCAAAATGACAATAAATACATGAGAACTAGCATAGAACATGTATAAAAAACTTCTCCAACTGAGGTGTTCGTGTAGAAAAGGTATCTTAGATCCAGGAATTCCAGAATTCGAGTTTAGAGCACATTAAACAGTGTATGAATCCTACGTTGTTAACTTGAAGGAGCCTAGAATGGTAAATGAGTGAAATACAAGGCAGAATACACTTGAAATGGAAGAATAAACACATTAACCAGCTTGGAAAGCCTAACAATTCCATAACATAGTTGAGAGACAATCAATGTTCCTAAGCTTTTCAGGTTCATTACAGTGTTTAGATAGTTGTTTGTTCATGTTCCCAATGTTTATACCTGAACAAGAAGCCTAATGTTAGAAACTACAAGAAAACATCAGTAACTCTGGCAAAATGACAATAAATACATGAGAACTAGAATAGAACATGTATAAAACACTTCTCCAACTGAGTTGTTCATGTAGAAAAGGTATCTTAGATCCAGGAATTCCAGAATTCGAGTTTAGAGCACATTAAACAGTGTATGAATCCTACGTTGTTAACTTGAAGGAGCCTAGAATGGTAAATGAGTGAAATACAAGGCAGAATACACTTGAAATAGAGGAATAAACACATTAACCTGCTTTGGAAAGCCTTACACTTCACGGAAATGTATCCTTAAACTCTATAACCTAGGTTAGAGACAATGTTCCCGAGTTTTCCAGGTTCATAACCGTGTTTAGGTAGTTGTTTGTAGATGTTCCCAATGTTTATACCTGGTCAAGAAGGCCTAATGTTAGAAACTACAAGAAAACATCAGTAACTCTGGCAAAATGACAATAAATACATGACAACTAGCATAGAACATGTATAAAACACTTCTACAACTGAGCTGTTGGTGTAGAAAAGGTATCTTAGATCCAGGAATTACAGAATTCGAGTTTAGAGCACATTTAACAGTGTGTGAATCCTACGTTGTTAACTTGAAGGAGCCTAGAATGGTAAATGTGTGAAATACAAAGCAGAATACACTTGAAATGGAAGAATAAACACATTAACCAGCTTGGAAAGCCTAACACTTCCATAACATAGTTGAGAGACAATCAATGTTCCTAAGCTTTTCAGGTTCATTACAGTGTTTAGATAGTTGTTTGTTCATGTTCCCAATGTTTATACCTGAACAAGAAGCCTAATGTTAGAAACTACAAGAAAACATCAGTAACTCTGGCAAAATGACAATAAATCCATGAGAACTAGCATAGAACATGTATAAAAAACTTCTCCAACTGAGTTGTTCGTGTAGAAAAGGTATCTTAGATCCAGGAATTCCAGAATTCGAGTTTAGAGCACATTAAACAGTGTATGAATCCTACGTTGTTAACTTGAAGGAGCCTAGAATGGTAAATGAGTGAAATACAAGGCAGAATACACTTGAAATAGAGGAATAAACACATTAACCTGCTTTGGAAAGCCTTACACTTCACGGAAATGTATCATTAAACTCTATAACGTAGTTGAGAGACAATGTTCCCGAGTTTTCCAGGTTCATAACCGTGTTTAGGTAGTTGTTTGTAGATGTTCCCAATGTTTATACCTGGTCAAGAAGGCCTAATGTTAGAAACTACAAGAAAACATCAGTAACTCTGGCAAAATGACAATAAATACATGAGAACTAGCATAGAACATGTATAAAACACTTCTACAACTGAGTTGTTGGTGTAGAAAAGGTATCTTAGATCCAGAAATTACAGAATTCGAGTTTAGAGCACATTTAACAGTGTGTGAAATCTACGTTGTTAACTTGAAGGAGCCTAGAATGGTAAACGTGTGAAATACAAGGCAGAATACACTTGAAATAGAGGAATAAACACATTAACCTGCTTTGGAAAGCCTTACACTTCACGGAAATGTATCCTTAAACTCTATAACCTAGGTTAGAGACAATGTTCCCGAGTTTTCCAGGTTCATAACCGTGTTTAGGTAGTTGTTTGTAGATGTTCCCAATGTTTATACCTGGTCAAGAAGGCCTAATGTTAGAAACTACAAGAAAACATCAGTAACTCTGGCAAAATGACAATAAATACATGACAACTAGCATAGAACATGTATAAAACACTTCTACAACTGAGCTGTTGGTGTAGAAAAGGTATCTTAGATCCAGGAATTACAGAATTCGAGTTTAGAGCACATTTAACAGTGTGTGAATCCTACGTTGTTAACTTGAAGGAGCCTAGAATGGTAAATGTGTGAAATACAAAGCAGAATACACTTGAAATGGAAGAATAAACACATTAACCAGCTTGGAAAGCCTAACACTTCCATAACATAGTTGAGAGACAATCAATGTTCCTAAGCTTTTCAGGTTCATTACAGTGTTTAGATAGTTGTTTGTTCATGTTCCCAATGTTTATACCTGAACAAGAAGCCTAATGTTAGAAACTACAAGAAAACATCAGTAACTCTGGCAAAATGACAATAAATCCATGAGAACTAGCATAGAACATGTATAAAAAACTTCTCCAACTGAGTTGTTCGTGTAGAAAAGGTATCTTAGATCCAGGAATTCCAGAATTCGAGTTTAGAGCACATTAAACAGTGTATGAATCCTACGTTGTTAACTTGAAGGAGCCTAGAATGGTAAATGAGTGAAATACAAGGCAGAATACACTTGAAATAGAGGAATAAACACATTAACCTGCTTTGGAAAGCCTTACACTTCACGGAAATGTATCATTAAACTCTATAACGTAGTTGAGAGACAATGTTCCCGAGTTTTCCAGGTTCATAACCGTGTTTAGGTAGTTGTTTGTAGATGTTCCCAATGTTTATACCTGGTCAAGAAGGCCTAATGTTAGAAACTACAAGAAAACATCAGTAACTCTGGCAAAATGACAATAAATACATGAGAACTAGCATAGAACATGTATAAAACACTTCTACAACTGAGTTGTTGGTGTAGAAAAGGTATCTTAGATCCAGAAATTACAGAATTCGAGTTTAGAGCACATTTAACAGTGTGTGAAATCTACGTTGTTAACTTGAAGGAGCCTAGAATGGTAAACGTGTGAAATACAAAGCAGAATACACTTGAAATGGAAGAATAAACACATTAACCAGCTTGGAAAGCCTAACACTTCCATAACATAGTTGAGAGACAATCAATGTTCCTAAGCTTTTCAGTTCCATTACAGTGTTTAGATAGTTGTTTGTTCATATTCCCGATGTTTATACCTGAACAAGAAGCCTAATGTTAGAAACTACAAGAAAACATCAGTAACTCTGGCAAAATGACAATAAATACATGAGAACTAGCATAGAACATGTATAAAACACTTCTCCAACTGAGTTGTTCCTGTAGAAAAGGTATCTTAGATCCAGGAATTCCAGAATTCGAGTTTAGAGCACGTTAAACAGTGTATGAATCCTACGTTGTTAACTTGAAGGAGCCTAGAATGGTAAATGAGTGAAATACAAGGCCGAATACACTTGCAATAGAGGAAGAAACACATTAACCTGCTTTGGAAAGCCTTACACTTCACGGAAATGTATCATTAAACTCTATAACGTAGTTGAGAGACAATGTTCCCGAGTTTTCCAGGTTCATAACCGTGTTTAGGTAGTTGTTTGTAGATGTTCCCAATGTTTATACCTGGTCAAGAAGGCCTAATGTTAGAAACTACAAGAAACATCAGTAACTCTGGCAAAATGACAATAAATACATGAGAACTAGCATAGAACATGTATAAAACACTTCTCCAACTGAGTTGTTGGTGTAGAAAAGGTATCTTAGATCCAGAAATTACAGAATTCGAGTTTGAGCACATTTAACAGTGTGTGAATCCTACGTTGTTAACTTGAAGGAGCCTAGAATGGTAAATGTGTGAAATACAAAGCAGAATACACTTGAAATGGAAGAATAAAACACATTAACCAGCTTGGAAAGCCTAACACTTCCATAACATAGTTGAGAGACAATCAATGTTCCTAAGCTTTTCAGGTTCATTACAGTGTTTAGATAGTTGTTTGTTCATGTTCCCAATGTTTATACCTGAACAAGAAGGCCTAATCTTAGAAACTACAAGAAAACATCAGTAACTCTGGCAAAATGACAATAAATACATGAGAACTAGCATAGAACATGTATAAAACACTTCTCCAACTGAGTTGTTCGTGTAGAAAAGGTATCTTAGATCCAGGAATTCCAGAATTCGAATTTAGAGCACATTAAACAGTGTATGAATCCTACGTTGTTAACTTGAAGGAGCCTAGAATGGTAAATGAGTGAAATACAAGGCAGAATACAGTTGAAATAGAGGAATAAACACATTAACCTGCTTTGGAAAGCCTTACACTTCACGGAAATGTATCATTAAACTCTATAACGTAGTTGAGAGACAATGTTCCCGAGTTTTCCAGGTTCATAACCGTGTTTAGGTAGTTGTTTGTAGATGTTCCCAATGTTTATACCTGGTCAAGAAGGCCTAATGTTAGAAACTACAAGAAAACATCAGTAACTCTGGCAAAATTACAATAAATACATGAGAACTAGCATAGAACATGTATAAAACACTTCTACAACTGAGTTGTTGGTGTAGAAAAGGTATCTTAGATCCAGGAATTACAGAATTTGAGTTTAGAGCACATTTAACAGTGTGTGAATCCTACGTTGTTAACTTGAAGAAGCCTAGAATGGTAAATGTGTGAAATACAAAGCAGAATACACTTGAAATGGAAGAATAAACACATTAACCTGCTTTGGAAAGCCTTACACTTCACGGAAATGTATCACTAAACTCTATAACGTAGTTGAGAGACAATGTTCCCGAGTTTTCCAGGTTCACAACCGTGTTTAGGTAGTTGTTTGTAGATGTTCCCAATGTTTATACCTGGTCAAGAAGGCCTAATGTTAGAAACTACAAGAAAACATCAGTAACTCTGGCAAAATGACAATAAATACATGAGAACTAGCATAGAACATGTATAAAACACTTCTCCAACTGAGCTGTTGGTGTAGAAAAGGTATCTTAGATCCAGGAATTACAGAATTCGAGTTTAGAGCACATTTAACAGTGTGTGAATCCTACGTTGTTAACTTGAAGGAGCCTAGAATGGTAAATGTGTGAAATACAAAGCAGAATACACTTGAAATGGAAGAATAAACACATTAACCAGCTTGGAAAGCCTAACACTTCCATAACATAGTTGAGAGACAATCAATGTTCCTAAGCTTTTCAGGTTCATTACAGTGTTTAGATAGTTGTTTGTTCATGTTCCCAATGTTTATACCTGAACAAGAACCCTAATCTTAGAAATTACAAGAAAACATCAGTAACTTTGGCAAAATGACAATAAATACATGAGAACTAGCATAGAACATGTATAAAAAAACTTCTCCAACTGAGTTGTTCGTGTAGAAAAGGTATCTTAGATCCAGGAATTCCAGAATTCGAGTTTAGAGCACATTAAACAGTGTATGAATCCTACGTTGTTAACTTGAAGGAGCCTAGAATGGTAAATGTGTGAAATACAAAGCAGAATACACTTGATATTGAAGAATAAACACATTAACCAGCTTGGAAAGCCTAACACTTCCATAACATAGTTGAGAGACAATCAATGTTCCTCAGCTTTTCAGGGTCATTACAGTGTTTAGATAGTTGTTTGTTCATGTTCCCAATGTTTATACCTGAACAAGAAGGCCTAATCTTAGAAACTACAAGAAAACATCAGTAACTCTGGCAAAATGACAGTAAATACATGAGAACTAGCATAGAACATGTATAAAAAACTTCTCCAACTGAGTTGTTCGTGTAGAAAAGGTATCTTAGATCCAGGAATTCCAGAATTCGAGTTTAGAGCACATTAAACAGTGTATGAATCCTACGTTGTTAACTTGAAGGAGACTAGAATGGTAAATGTGTGAAATACAAAGCAGAATACACTTGATATTGAAGAATAAACACATTAACCAGCTTGGAAAGCCTAACACTTCCATAACATAGTTGAGAGACAATCAATGTTCCTAAGCTTTTCAGGTTCATTACAGTGTTTAGATAGTTGTTTGTTCATGTTCCCAATGTTTATACCTGAACAAGAACCCTAATCTTAGAAATTACAAGAAAACATCAGTAACTCTGGCAAAATGACAATAAATACAGGAGAACTAGCATAGAACATGTATAAAAAACTTCTCCAACTGAGTTGTTCGTGTAGAAAAGTTATCTTAGATCCCGGAATTCCAGAATTCGAGTTTAGAGCACATTAAACAGTGTATGAATCCTACGTTGTTAACTTGAAGGAGCCTAGAATGGTAAATGAGTGAAATACAAGGCAGAATACACTTGAAATAGAGGAATAAACACATTAACCTGCTTTGGATAGCCTTACACTTCACGGAAGTGTATCATTAAACTCTATAACGTAGTTGAGAGACAATGTTCCCGAGTTTTCCAGGTTCATAACCGTGTTTAGGTAGTTGTTTGTAGATGTTCCCAATGTTTATACCTGGTAAAGAAGGCCTAATGTTAGAATCTACAAGAAAACATCAGTAACTCTGGCAAAATGACAATAAATACATGAGAACTAGCATAGAACATGTATAAAACACTTCTACAACTGAGCTGTTGGTGTAGAAAAGGTATCTTAGATCCAGGAATTACAGAATTCGAGTTTAGAGCACATTTAACAGTGTGTGAAT